>JAODUJ010283482.1:0-10110 GCA_027564615.1 Psolus chitonoides
ACGAGCTTTCAGTCTCCAAATCCTACTGGCCTCGAATTGTTCGTTTGCAGTACGAATGAAACGTATCCACTTTTCGAATACGAAGAATCATTGATATTAGTGGAAAACCAGCCCGCTTATTATAAGCATGTACCAGTAGTTGAACATATGGTTTTCATCGAGAAAGGATCTAGACTTGAGATTGAATGTTCAGATGCTACGCTTTCGTTTCTCGTGTGGTCAAGGTCAATGAATGGTGGTCCCCTGGAAGACATCCTGTTTACAGTATATGATGAGCAGCCATTTACTAGATATTACTCTGACAGCTACCGCCAGGGACCTCAAGGGAGTTTAATCATCCCACGGTTAGAAGTGTCGCATGAAGGACGTTACCGCTGCATTTCTGGGGATGGTGTAGACAGCACAATCAATTACTTTGACGTTGTTGTTACGGGTTAGTAGTTCGATTTATACTTGATAGCAAATAAATTAGGGTAATACATTCATAATCGGATATTACAATATATGTTGTAAGTCTGCATGTATGTTCCATATTTATGCAATTGATGCAGCCTGGAGAGATGTGACAAAATTATCACGTACATGTTGAGGCCTTCACGTTACACATCAGAGTATAATTTGGCGAACAAATAAAACAGCGAGACCAAAAATTCGATCACCAATACATGAGTGATACCTTTCTTAAACGGATTGCCCTACTTTTCATGAGTGTACTATAATCTGTTCTAAGTACTCCGAATTATTCACCTATTTAAATTCCAAATACCTATGAAGAGGGTTTCATACATAATCTGACGTTACATTGTATTGATATTAGAATGTCGATCTAACAATTACTGACTGGCAGTAGTGGCAATATTACTTTATGTCTCAATAGCAACACTGCTACAATCCTGGAACACTACAGCACTTGATACAAAAAGGTTAGCAAATTTGACAGGATACTCTAAAATCTCAAGTGTTAATATAACCCTTCCAGGAGTGCGAGGAGGGACTGCACTAACACTTGGGTAAGTGTTACACAAATGAGCAACCCCTTGAGAGTGATTGCAAGCCCTTATAATAATACCAATGGGGTTGCGCATAACACTTAGGTTGTTACCCGAGCAAGTTGCTAAGTGTTAATTTAACCCTCTAAGTACAGTCCCTCCTCACACACTTAGAGTGTACTGTAAAGTTTTAGTCTATTATATAGTCATAATATAATTCTCAACTCTACAGAAAGTTTTTCCATACAATTTTTCTGAACGTCATTTACCACAATAATTTTACATTTTCGATACAGTTCACCCTGATCCTGCATATCCACTAGTGAGGGGTTGTGAAAACCAACAACACAACTGTAGGCTGGACGTTGATCAGGAAGGACGATTGACGTGCAGTTTGACTGGAATACGCCCAGCAGTTGACCTTGAATGGAGAGTGTTCCACGAAGAACAGAATAATTTAATCACATTCACTGACCGAGATATTAGAATAGCCGCAAATAATGTTAACGCCTTTGATTTATATCTCTCCGAAACATTCACGGTTGCAAGAGGACACAGGGGCCTAATAATCGTCGAATGTCGAACGAAGGATTTTGTCGACCAACTGAGTTCAGTTGTACATTTGTACGTTAGTGTTGAAGGTAAGGCATATCACCCATGTAAGTATTAGGATTATTATCTTGTTCCATGTGAGTGTATATCCCATTACTGTCAATGTTTCCCCTTTTTTACTAAAATATCCAGGTCCAAATGTACGATGTTCAACAACAGTACTGTATATGTAAAACAAATTATACGCTGATGTGTCAATTTGCCTTTTGGATCTATTATATTAACACTTTATTCTACTTGAGTAAATAAATTGAATACCAGGTTGTCAGAAATAAATATGCTAATATGATGTGAACTGAAAGATTCTTACATATTTTGGAAATCTTATTACGACTCATAATATACTCATATGTTTAGAATATATGTTATAACGGTTCTGAAAACTTTTACATACGTTGCTGTTATTCGTCATAATTGGTTCCATGTAGTACTTTTAATTATCGTATGAAATTCTACAAAATATCTCTACATTTATCTTATACTAAAATATTCCATAATTTTCATAAACTTTTTCCATTGCAGTTTATTTACGCCGTTCTTTATAAATTTGATATTTATCCAATATCTTCATTGTTTCCTATTTATCAATGGTGTTAAAGAACCATATAGAAGAACAGCTAGAATACCGAACCATGATTTCGAAATACCTGGTACAGGAAAAAAATCATTACTTTCTTGAGAACATTCTATGAATATTTTATGATAATAATTCATGTTATTTTTACTGAATTTAAGCTCAACAAAATGGTTAGACACAATGAATAGGTTACAACTCAGTGCTAAATGAGTACTTATTATGCAAGCAACACTAGCCTCCTTCGATCAATATTCCATCCAGAGATCAATCTTAGTTTGTTGCATCTCTTTATTCATATGTGTAGTGTCAACATGTATAGTAAGCTATTTGGATCTTATCGATATTCCTCCATATTTATGCCACCAGTGCGATAGTATTATTCTTAACTCTTCCTTCTTCCAGAGGACACCGCTACGACCACGACAGAAAGGACGGCAATTGTCCATACATCCTACTCCAATTCCGCCAATTTATCATATTCTTTGGTTGTGATGTCAATTGCCATAACCATGTTAAGCATCGTTGTCATTCTTTTAGTTCTAGTTCGTATATACGGTAAGATGTTCTTCAGTAAAATATCATATGACGTTAATGCCCATATAAATGTTAAACAAGTACGCAGTGGACGCATATACAAAAACTACACACTAAGTCTAACCATTCAATGGCCCAAAAAATGTTAGATCATATGAAAGGTAGACAGGTATAGGTGCGTTTCCGCGGACTTCAAATAGGCAGGACTGGACTGGGTCGTAAAACCGGCCTGGGCATCTTTCACCTAAGTGGGCCCATTATTCATTTTTCAATAACACCAGCACATGTCAGCCCATTTTTAGCCAGCCTACCGGGCAATCGACCCACTAGGCATTGCCCAAATGCCACTATAGCCAGTCCGCCCCTGGTTATAGGCTTCTGCAAAGTTGCTTCACCTATACCCCGTCTGCAAAATGTTGCCAGTCGTCTAAAAATAATATAGGTTGAGTTAGAGCAGGATGAAAAAAAGGAGAAGACCGAATTGAGACTGGGAGTGGGAGTTCTCTCACCATGAACTAACATGTCGCCAGTAGAATACTCCTTTCTATGCTTCTAGCATGTTTGTCGACAGTAAAATACTTGCTTCAACTGATGTCTCATGTTACTATCGATATTCGATCCACAGTGAAATGACCAAGCGTGTCCCTTTGTGACAGATTTTTCGTGCACTTTGTTCGAAGAATCCAGTTTATTGTACTTCTTAGACTGTCTGAATACATAGCACATATATGTTCCATGAATTATATTGAAAATGCTTGCACGCTGGGTGGGTTATCTGCTAGTGTCTGTAGTGTATTTCAAATAAATGTGAAGTTTATTTGGTGGTGCTGAAGCCTCCCTTTTGCCCCTCACGTCTTTCCCCATTCGCCCCTCACGCCTCTGCCCTTCTCCTCGGGTTTCACGTTTTACGATGTAGTCAGAAAAGCTTATTTTTGTATAGCTTTTCTGATTATTGACAGAACATACATAATATATTTTCCAGTTGAATAACATGGAAGTTCACTTCTCTGGGTTTTTAGGATAAGTGGGTAAGATTTCATATTGGCAATTCAATCAAAATTCTGATTCCTCTTTGGTATCAATAAGGATTTATATTAAATTTATTATCGTCCCTGTACAGGTCGTAGAGGTTATGTAAGACAAAAAGACATAGGCGGACCCCAACAGGTGAGATATGCTACCTATTTTGACATCCTGGGTGTGGAATGAAATAATTCAGGACTGTTATTATTAACTATACAATGACACCAATGTTTTTTATTTGTATTATTTTGTGGAAAAAGCGAACATATGCACTTTATTTTGCAAAATACATTAACGCGTTGCATGTACATAACTCTCAGTATACCCTAAACTGTTCAAGAGTTTGTCCAAAATTTGGTTGAAATACACAAAACAGCCCTACATAATGTCTTACACGCTACTATGCTCGTAATAATTTGAACAGCTTAGAAATACTAGTTCTATTAAATTATTTTTACATTTTACGGTTCGATAATATTCACACAAACTTGTAAATCTATATTCAGAAGATACAAGTGTGTATGTATGCAGTTCAAAAATAATTCAACACCAGAATGCCATGTTATTTTGACCACTCCTTTATAATTCAATTCAACACACAGCTTATCGAACTAGTAAAACCGATGATGGGTAACGGTAGTGCATCCTCCGGAACGGAATTATCCTGACAAATAGTACTTTATGAAACAAGTGTTTCTTACTGACAGTAGTCATACTAACTGGAACTGAGAGTCGAATAATCGATGGATAATATGTTGTCGTGATTAAACAATCATAACAGATGAAGAGACAGTCAGATATGAACCTGTATGTGTGTATTCAACTGAAAATAAAAAGCTAAGCTCCAGAAACAAGTTAACGTGATCACAGAAGATGAAGAAAATACACGAAGAGATGGATGGACTACAAATAAGATATAAGAACTACTCTATACAAAATAACAAGGACGATAACATAATTCAGAATAGAACAGTATAAAAGAAGCTTGACTGCGCTATCCTGGGAGTCTAAGAAGCAGAATAGGGTAACAGGAATGCAATAAGGCCTCCGGCCAAGACAATACCAAATAAACCAATTTCCTATAGGATCATCTACAAAATTCTGCTCATTGTTTTCAAATCGCTGAACAATATGGCTACAATTCATATTTCTGAGTTACTTAAGATGTATTTACCATAAAGGAACCTTCGTTCGAGCAACATATTTTTCCTTAAGGAACAACGATCCAGACATGCATGGAGTGATAGGTCTGTTGAGGTTGCTGCTTCCCGTTTTTGGAATGCACTACTACTTGAACTGAGGTCATGCACCAGCATTCTGACTTCCGAAATCTCCCTAAAACTCATCTCAAGCGTGAAGTTTTCAGTGACTAACTACAATTGTTCTGTTCATTTTATATTGCTATTAGGTTTCATGTTGTTTCTTTGTGACGCTATATGCGCCCTGAGCACCCCGCGGCCCGCGCGCAGGGTAGATATGTGCGCACTATAAATCGTTTAGTAGAAAAGGGGTCAGAAAGGACAATCTTCCTCATTTGAAAACCCTGTAACCGCAAAAACCCAAATTGTAAAAGAACACTAAAGCACCCGACAACAATTATGGAAAACCTTATCACGGGAATTATTAACAGCATTCACACTTGACGACGTTACAACAATTTCTGAACGGCTATTTCATTCGTTTACTACCCTCTGTGAAAAATAATATTTTCTGACATCTAGCCTACAACGTTTGCTCCGAAGCTTCAACAATGTAACGGATTTGTTGCAATGTTAGAAAAGTCAACGAAACTATTGAACGACAAACCATCGAAACCATGCACAATTTTGAAGGACTGAATCAAGTCCCCTCAGTTCAAGAGACGTAAGACCAAGGATTCTTAATCTTTCTTCACAAGCTATGTCCTTAAAGGAACCCACCAACTTTGTAGCCCTCTTTTAGACATTTTCCAGCGAAAGTATATCTTTTGAGAATCACGGATTCCGTAATTGGACAGCGCATTCAAGGTGTGGCCTCATCAATTGCTTGTAGAATCTCACAACAATACCTTATAAGAAAACTAAAATGACAGATAATCAAGCCTAGTAATCGATTCCCCTTCCTGGCAGCTTCAGCACATTGCCTGGAAAGTTTCAAAGAAGAATCTACGTAAACATCAAGATCTTTCTCAACATTTACCTGCTGAAGAATTTGATAATTCAGACTGTAGGAAGTTTGAGCATTTCTGTAACCAATATGCATTATTTTATACTTATTCGCATTGAACATCACCACTTGTACATCCTATCAATGTAACTTTGAACACCCTTTGTATCTTCCTTCAATGTCACCTCCCGATATAGCTTGGTGTCATCAGCAACCTTTTTTACTTTACTTTGACTTGATTTAACTGAATTGTCCAGGTCATTGATACATGCCAGGAAAAGTAGAGGTCCAAGAACAGATCCTTATTCAACTCCACTGGAAACAATTTACTAAAAAGAAGAACAACCATTTATAACAACCCGCTGCTCCCTATTTTGCAACCAATCTTGAATCCACCTCAAGAGATTCCCATCAATTCCAAAACTATTTAACTTTAATCAATTACGTTTATGAGGTACTTTATCAAAACATTTCTGAAAGTCCAGGAAAATAATATCAACCGACTTCACATATCAACAGAACTTGTAACGTCTTCCATAGATCTTGTCTAATGCCATTCTGAGAATCCCTTATCACTTTGTTGCTATCAAAATAATCAACAATTTCATCCCTTGTTATAGACTCCATTATTTTGCAAACAACACTTCTGAGACTAACTCGTCTGTAGTTGCTGGTAGAGAACGATTACCCTTTGTAAAAATGAGAGAAATATTGGCACGCTTCCTCTCAGCTGGGACAATTCCTTTGGTAATGATCTATTGAACATATTTGACAGGGGAACACACAGAAGATGCGCAAAAGATTTCAGAATGCAAGGGTAAACAGCATCAGGGCCTGGTGCGTTACCATGTTTGAAATCACTAAGATTTTTTTATCCAATTCCGGTGTACACACAATTTAGTGTGGACTACAAGTAGAACTACCAAGACTTAGATCATCACGATTGACCACGTTTTCCTGGGGAAAACAGAAGCAAAATAAGTGTTCAAAATGTCCGACATTTCCTGACTATCACTTGCTTTGATATCCTTAGTAGTGACTACTAAGTGGATCAACACTCTCCTTGATTTATGCCAGAAGAGTGGAGACTTTAGAGGTGTGATGTGTTAATATGTTTGCATCTGGTTTTTTAGTCAGTCAACTAGGGTGACCAGCCCTTATTCATCAGCTTGGCTGATCTACCGTACAAGAGACGGCCTAATTCACGACTCAAAGTGTTCCACAAATCAATAAACAATTTAGTGGCTCTACTAATTCTTTGTTTTGTTGAATTTACCAACTATCGCACCAGATCATCGTCAGCCAATGGTTTTAGTTATAGACATGTTAGTGTAGAACGATTCCGGATTGAAATGCTTGTAGTTTCAAGCCCGGTAAACCAAATGGACCCAGGGTGTTATCTGGCGTTGCTGACGGTGCCATGGTGGCGGTAGCCCATCGTCTTCTCCAGCCCTGTGTGTTGCGAGTTGTCCCCTATGCCCCTAGCTGGCGTTAGTATAGTACAAGACAAGACAAGAAGCGCTCTTAGTTTAGGGGTGGGGCATCACCTGTGTAGTGTCTGACAGTAACATTTTATTGTTGGTGAATATCACTTAGACATGCTATGTATTTGGTAAGGAGTAGCGAAATAAAGCGTGAAAGACGGAACCAAATAGGCCCACTGGTAGTTATTCTTATAATAATTATTATAATATTAAAATAATTTTTCTAACGAGTATGGGTTTATGTAGGTCAATCACAACACGACGTAAAGATTAAAATGTTGCACGCAGGCCGTTCGAAAATCGAAGGCATTCACACGATTTTTTAGAATTGTATGATGTAGATTGGAAGTGACACGTCGTGGAATTGTGGAAGGATTAGCATGTAGCGCGCGAAATTCGTCCAACTGTCCTTACAGTCAATATTAGCCCGAGCTACGGGCGTAGATCCGTCTTCATGAGTGTGGGGGTCAGAAGCTCACTGGTCGATCATTTACTGTGTGCAAATGTTGAAGTCAATAAGCATCTTAAAAAAGTGAGAGGTCCTGTCCCCCCCCCCCCCCCCCCGTATCTACGCCCTTGGCCTGGGCTATGTAGCCCACAGAACTGTTCAGTTGTGTTGGAAATTTAGTAAATAGTAATATATCAAGTGCAGAATAACGAGGGAAAGTCGTCAAACTTCGCCCGATAAATTTGGATATATATATTTAGGCCCAAATTAAGTTTTGAGAAATATGCTTACTGCCATGTAGGCCTATATCAAGATGATTTTATTGCAGACTTTCTCTCCAAATTTGAACTATGGCATACTGTCTCAGCTCAGTGATATGATGAAGCAAAATTGAAGATTTTAAAGAGGCACCGACACGTGTAATTCACGGTCTCATCCAACCAAGAAATACTAATTCATGTTCTGAAGAAGACAAATCAACAGTTTTCTCCCATTAAAATTAGTTATTTCATTAAATCGTAAATCGATTATGAAAAACACGTTTTCCCAGACTGAGAATGCTCTTGATTCCGAAAAGGTTTTTTTTTGGGGGGGGGGGGTGCGAAAGGTCATGTGACGCCATATATAGAACCATTCAATCTTCCCAATCGTACATATTTAAACATATAGACTGAGGTGGGTATGACTACAGTTCGTAGGCACAAATAACTACAGGAATGGAAAGGAAATGTGTAAAGACTCACTTGAGAAAAATCATTTTCGGGCCCGTGCACTTTTAATACTGCCGTCTCGGACCATGCATGCACAAGATAAAGTTGCTGTCATAGGCATTTTTGTAAATCCCAATATGCAATAGACCCAACGCAAAAACGGTGGGTCCTTGGGGGCTGCTGTCTGGGCCCATGTACAGGATAAAGTTGCTGTCATTGATGTTTCAGTGTTTCACTATGTATGCATAGTCGTTCTAAGTTGGTTCCATCCTTGTCTCTTTTCACTTGAATAAATGCATTTTGGGTCCCCTATTTCGTGGTCCACATGCCGCTGTGTACAGGATACGGCCCGGCAGTAGTACAGATTATTTGATCTTGGCCATATACCAACATTACCAGATTGTCAAACCCGGTTTGGTCTCTCTTCACTTAAATACACGCTCTGGGCGCCAAGTCTGTTTGTGTGGAGCTAGCTCGATTAGCAATGATCGGTTATGAATATGACACCACGCCATCGATGTTTCGAAATGGTATATATTTTTTTAGATGACAACATTGGGCGCGATTTTCATAAGAGTAAATTTCATAACAATGGTAGAGTGTATCATGGAGGTAAAGATAGTTTTGGATATAAATTTGCAACCGATTCGCATAGCTGACGCAGTAATTACTTTTGCGTGGTTGGTACTTTGGCCAGTAATTACTGGAGTGTGTTAACAATTTGTGAACACTGCTAACCCTGACCATAATAGGCCGAGGGCCGTACCCCGAAAAGTGCTCTACGAAATGAATTCCGTTCTGGAAAGCCTACACTAAAAACAAATATAACAGTTATCATGGGTACGTTGAGAAAGATGTAAATTTCAATAAAATCAACCTTCCCACGCTCAAAAGTATGCTCAATATGGATTTATGAACCAAAATAGCGGACGGTTTGCTATACCTAACTGTACTAAAGAGAAAAGTTCGTTTTATTTGTTAAACGCGTCGTTATTATTAAATAAGTGTCCACGGGCTAGTCAAAGTGCTTAATTTGAACACTTCTGCATCATTTCGCGAAAAAAAAGACTTAAAATGAGGGTGGAATTGAATAATAAAGTGAACATTAGTAGAGGGCTCTATTGCACGAAATTTTGAGTTTAGGATGTTCTCAATGCAGATTGTTTATTTTTCATGCTGATATCACCCATGCAGCAGTACTACACTGCTATAGATTATTTATTAGGCTGGGTGACAGGTGGAAATGCAAAAGGGAGGGGTAAAGATGGTTTTCTCCCCCACCCTTGATTATCAATTCAATGGGATTTTCTACCATCATATGATCCACTCGGGTCCTGAAATGGCATTTGAACATATGTGCAAACATGATTCACCCCATAAAATTCACTTGTTGATCCGCTACGGGGGAAGGGGTATGGGTTCGGATATGTGGGGCCAGCATGATTAGCCTTGGATAGAGAGCCGTAGGAAAACTTCCATCGAGAACACATCATTTCTAAATTTTGAGCTGCTGTGTTAATGAGGTTTCTGTGTATTTATATCTTTTTACAATTTATGGAGAGGGAACAAAGATTAATTGTGTTTGTAG
>JAODUJ010283593.1:0-10110 GCA_027564615.1 Psolus chitonoides
TGGAACTCAAACCGATGAAACACCAGCTCTAGAGTGTACATGATTGGGGGGGGGATGTGCTGTGTGAGGGATGGGGAAGGGGGGTGCGATGTTAATGTTAATTGTGCTATTTTGGTGATTGTGATATCGAGTCTGAAATTCGGTGTAATGTTATTATACTTTGAAAATTATTGCACTACCGTAATTAATCAAATAACAAAAATCGCAGTAATGGCTATTCGAGATGGACGATGACGTCACTATCACATATTATTCTCCATCCACTGCGACCGTACCTCCATTCCAGGACCAAAGCCCAGGCCATGTTTGGTGTACGTTCAGTACTGTGCCCACAGACTTTACAACCCCTTAGATCATCAACTTTATCTGGGACCAGCTTATTCGAGTTTTGCTCGTTCTTGTTCAAAGGGTATTTGACTACCTGCTGCATTGTTGAAGGGGGATTTTTTGTGTATTTGACACATTGCACATAGAAGTGAAAGGGCTTTTTATCCTTTCATCTGGAATTTGAAAGGGTATTTGGCGCACACCAATGAAAGCCTTGCCATGAGGTCACTTCATGAGTCACTTCTGGAACCAACTTCTGAATCCACAGTGATAATCAAGAGATGTAGGATGAAGGTGTAGGAACCGTGGTGGCAGCGGGGGCGCAGGCCCCCGCAGGTCCGAACCTGTGGGGGCGAGCCCACACAGGTTTGAAGTTTGATAATTTACTGGGTATACTACATGCAAAATTGCAAATGACTGTACCATTTTGCATCTTAATAGTTTGATATGCGAAGAATTTGCGCGCTTGGTGCGCATTAGTATTAATTCTACATTTCATGATCTCAATTGTGCAAAATATGCGGTTTGAAACTCGAAAATTATACATGACAAGCAAACTTTTTGCACCTGGCACGCTTTGGAATTTCAGCAACATACCCTCAACTCATCGGAAGGAATTTCCGCCCCCTCAGGTTCGAACACCTTCCCATGCCATGGTGTAGGATATTTTTAATGCTGTACTCTACTTATCTCATTAGTGGTAATTTTGATTGCGGACGTTATAAGACAAACCCACTCGTGCCACAACCTTCAAACGGTTACAATGCAAACTTACCCCAAAACACCCTGACGTGAGATTACTTCTTTTCATATGTGCCTCGTGTTACTGCTAAATCGCAAGACCGCCTACTGTGAAGGGAAATTCCACTATTGTTCTGTGGAAATTTCATGAAAATATCTAATTCTTGTCTTGAGTTTCTTTGCTCTAATTTTGTAACAGATGTAAGATGAGACAGTGTGTCATTCAAACTGCCATAAGAAATGGAGGAAAGATTGAGATTATAGGAGGCTTTATCTTTCGTTAAGCAGCAGTTCTCTTGGCATGGATAAAGATGATGGTTTCATCCTGAAGAAAACTGCGGTGGTCGGCATGAGGTCACTTCATGGGTCGTCTCTGGAACCAACGTCTGATTTCACAGTAAGTAATAGTCAGGCCTTGTAGGATATTTTTAACGCTGTACTGTACTGATCTTTTGTCGGTAATTCTGATTGCAGTGGCATCAGACAAACACAACTCTTGCCACAACCTTCAAATGGTTACAACTGCAAACTTATCCCAACATTTCCTTATTTTCACAAGTGCAAGACCACCTACTGTGAAGGGATATTCCAGTATCGGTTTCTGTGGAAACTTCATAAAAATTACCGGCCTTGCAATCAGTTGAATATCCAATTATTGACTTCTTTCTTTTCCCTTGTATCAGATATAAGCTTAGACAGAGTGTCATTCAAACTGCCATGAAAAATGGAGAAAACTTTCAGGTATAGCAGGCTTCATCTGTAGTCAAGTGGCAGACCATTTGGTTGGGTGAAGATGATGGTTGAAATGATGAAGAAAACTGCAATGGTCACTGCGAGGGCACTCCATGGGTCACTTCTGGAACAAACTACTGAAACCACGGTAGGTGATAGTCCGATATATTGAATACTATAGGGAAAGCGTGATCGATCTAAATGATCATATTAGTGGTAGTGATGTGTAGTGCAGCGTTCCGCAAACATCTGGTGCAGCATCCCAATGAAAATCTCGGCCAATCAGAAGTGTCCTGACTACCAATCACCAGTAATTTTAGCCTAAGAAAACATTGTTTTCAGTCAGTTGCTTGTTTTGATGACCTATGTTCAAATACTTTTCAATGTGTGTAAGTAGTAATTTGGAAATAACAAAATGAAAATAGAATGGTGACAAAAGAAGCAAGAAACAGTACCGATGTTTGGGTTATTAGTGGCACATGCGGCTCAAATAACGCCATGACAAGATCTGGAGAAATATACAGAAGGCTACTGCGCGCGAAGCATGTGAAAATATTGTTTTTTTGTGTCCAATCTTTAGGTTATAACAGCACATTGTCAGAAATGACAACATATGACATATCAGGATAAGAATAAAGAAAAATTAGCCTACTGAGCACACATGAGCATGCGAAAAATTCTAGTTATCATGTAGCATCATCGGTGTTCATATTCCAGAAGAGTGACACCACATGAAAAGACTGGTAAACATACACTATCGTACAAAACGTGAAAATAGGTTTGAATGACCTGACTTTGGTTTGTAAACGGTACATTTGGCGCAAATTATACCACCAGACAAGACAAGCTCAAAATGAACTACAACGCGCGAAGCGGGCAAAAATGGGTTGTAATGTCTGATCTTTGGTTTATAAATAGGCCAAAACGAATGAAATAGGACCCTATATTTCCCCCTTGGAAAACTTAGGCGTCCAAATTTTCAGACGTCCCACTTTTCGGGACGCGTCCTAGAGTTTGCGGACGGTTGGTGTAGTGCAGTGTTATGCAACCCGTTGTCTGTGGACCACTATGTTTGAGTGATCCACCGTCGTAAATGGCCTTTATATCCACCGGAAAACATACGTACTATATACAAACATTTTTTCCGAAACTCCCTTCCTTCCAATGAAGTGGGGGGGGGGCAGGATCAAATTCCAGGTTGAAGGGAAAAAGGATGAGGCATATACCAGGGTACTGCAATGTGGTAGCATGAATCAGGATCGATGTCCTCTAGTTCTTCAATCAAGTGATTATGCCAGTTGATATCAACTAAGTTGCAGTGTTGTAACGAGTCATGACTTGAGTCACTAATTTTCAAAAGTGAAATGACTCCAGCAATTGTTCTATAATTCTCTCTATTGAAACAGTACAGTGACTCAAGTCAATGATTCGACTCGAGTCACCTAAATAGTAGCATATGACTCGACTCGACCGCAAAATTCAGTGACTCGTTACAACTCTGCTAAGTTGTAGCGTATTTGGTACATCATAGTGTAGTGTAGCTATATTAACATTTTCCAAAGTGAGGGGGCATGTTGCCACAGTGCTCCTTGCACGCAACAAACGTTGTCCCAAGGAGACATGATTACAAAGTTTCATTTAACTTTTTGCTCATATCGCCGACAAGCCGAATATGTTCGGTTATTTTCTCATAATGATGAATGGGGATTATGAACGAAGAAAAATGATGTTGGGGAATTCCAGAGGTGGACATTACCACAACTGAATTTATTTTATGGCTGACCGAGGTTATAGGAGTAGTGTGGAGAGTGTAGCGATCTAATAAGTTTAGGTTCAGACCCGTGTAATCTATTAAGATCAAGGGTTCGAGTCCCAGTGGCGGGCACGTATGTCATTAGGCAAGGCACTCGATTGCCTCACTCCACCCAGGTGAAACTGGGGACCTGTGAGGAAACTGAGCACAATTCAGCGTGGATGAAATTTGTTGCATCAAAATTTTCATCACCATTTCAAGGTTCAGTATTAGAGAACAGCTAAAAAAGCAATAATTATCTTTGCCATCATCCCCATTTCGTCCCCAAACATTTCTGTGAGGGGGAACTACTCCCCTCGCCCAGGCTCTGCCTACGCCACAGCACCTACCAGTCTCCACACCCCCGGTTATAACTTTAATTGAATCTTGAAAAAAAACGCCTTGCTCATTCAATCCGACAGAATGAAATTCTGTGTGACATGCTATTGGAACTCTGGTGGGGAGGGGTGGAATGCACCGCAGTTCCCCCTCCCCATCCCCACACCTCTCGTAATAATTTTCTGTATCTTGAAATCCGAAAAAAGAGCGAAGTTAGCAGCAAAATAGCAAATATCAGGCCATGGCCCGTATCTTTAAAAAACGAGCCTAGACGACTGGAGCTATAATTTCCACCTCTAAATCTAATCACCCCTCACTCTCCAAAAAGGGGGAAGCTACCCGAAGTCTAGTGCCCCCACTGGCCAGGCCTACTGGTCTCTACGCCCCAGTAATAACTCTAGTTGAATCTTGAAAAAGTCTTGCAGATTTGTTCCTTAGAGAAGCAAGAGAGTGTAAAATTTGCAAAACGTCAGAACAGTCCACGGGTTTCGAACCAGCAGACCGTAGATTACACACCCTGCGCCATAACCACTACACTACTTATCACCTTCGACTTCCAATCAGTAATTTAAGATTATATTTATACAAATTTTAATAGATTGAGCACAAATGTACCGCTTTGCGTTGAACCCAATGTTGTTGTATGAAGATACAGATTTTTGATTCCTTGCCGGAGGCGAAAGGAATCTATGCAGTCATGCATGTGTGTATGCGTGTGTGTGTGACACACTCTCTTGTAACCACTCAAAGTCAAGGATGCAAG
Source organism: Psolus chitonoides (assembly GCA_027564615.1). Lineage (NCBI taxonomy): Eukaryota > Metazoa > Echinodermata > Holothuroidea > Dendrochirotida > Psolidae > Psolus > Psolus chitonoides. The sequence continues at coordinate 4,695 of JAODUJ010283593.1, forward strand.
GTCCAATTATTTCATGCTTGGGTGGTGGATTACCCATAGTGGGTAAATGGTCCCTATTGTTTTAGGTTGAGGTCAAAGGTCAACAGAGGTCAAACACTTGGAAAACCTTGTAAACAACATAACTTGGTAGGAAAAAGATCAATTGCACTCATACTTGGTATATGTGTTCATGGGTAGTACTTGATTCCTGTTTTTGATTCCTTGCAAAAGGAATCTATGCGGTCACGCAGCGTATGTGTGAGTGTGTGCGTGTTCGTGTGTCTGTGACGCCAGCTCGTAATCGCGTTAACTGAAAACGCCAACTTCCACAAATTTGGCATGTAGTTTCCCCACACAGAGTAATTGAACCCTATTGTTTTTAGTGCAGTTCCAACGTCATTAAAGGTCAAAAACCGAAAACCTTGTAATCAGGATGTCTGAAGAACGCCAACCCTCACAAATTTCATATTTGGCAAGTAGCTTCTCCACACAGAGTACATGAACCCTATACATTTCTCGTACAGCTCCAGGGTCATTAGAGGTCAAACACTGAAAACCTTGTAACCTTGTGAACAATTTTAGTGAAAAATTTTGGGAATGAAAAATTTGTAGAGTGGAAAATTTTGGGGTTGAATTTTTAGTGACATTTTTTTGAGCCAACATTTTTGAGTGAAAATTGTGAGTGAAATTTTTTTTAGTGAAAATTTTAGAGTGACAAAATTCAGAGTGACATTTTTTATAGAGTGAAATTTTAGTGTGATTTTTTTTCTTCTAGAGCCAGCATTATTTATTGTAAATTTTAGGTGAAATTTGTTAGAGTGATAAATTTTGGAGCGAAACAAATATTCCGATGTTTTTATAGTGCAGTTTTAATGTCATTTCAGGTCAGTATAGGTCAAACACTGAAAACCTATTTTGCGATATCTGAAGAACGCAAACCTTCACAAATTTTCATTTTTTGCGTGTAGCTTCCTCATAGAGTACATGAACTGTATTGTTTTTAGTGCAGTTCCAAGGTCGTTAGAGGTCAAACTCTGAAAACCTTGCAATCACGTTTTCTGAAGAAAGCCAACCTTCACAAATTTTATATTCACATTCAACCATAAATTTCCTCAAAAAAATTGCAAGGAATCACACAGCATAGTTGCTGTCTTGCTTTAGTTTGTTATCTAATTTTCATTCTTTCCTATACCTCACCGAAGGCGAAAGGAAGCCATGATGGCATGCTTATATGTGTACGGACGTGTGTGTGTGTATATATCTGTGACACCCCTTGTGAACACGTTAACTGGAAAATGCAAATGTCTATGAAGTTGCCCGATTGGGGTACCAGAACCCTATTGTTTTTGGTGCTGTTTCATGGACATTTAAGGTCAACCAAGGTCACACACTGAAAACCTTGATAAGTCGACCACCTGTGAAGTTCATATTTGGTATGTATATCCCCTTAATGAGTTTAAGATGCCTATTGATTTTGGTAGGGATCCAATGTCATTTGGGGTTGACAGGGATCAAACACTGAAAATTTTGTAAACACAGTAACTCGATAAGGCAAACACCTGTTAAGTTCATATTCGGCATGTATCCCTATATCGGCCATGGTGTAGTGGTTACAGCACTCGCTTCGCATGCTGAAGGCCGCAGGTTCAAGTCGCAACTCGGACGTGTAATCTGAAGTCCCTCCTTCTGTCCACCCAGCAGCGAATGGGAACCTGGTGATTATCGCTGTGTAGGAACAGGCGGCAAGGAAAGGCACTGTTTTTGGCCTCCCTACCTCACTATGCCGTTGGCCGAGTACGTGAAATCTCTGTAACAGACATCACCCCCTGAAGTGATTTGATCTGTTGGACCTACTCTTACCTTCATATCCCTCTTAGTGAGTTCAAGAAACCTATTGATTATGTCTACAGAGAACAAATTTAGCATAGAGGTCACATTAGTGAGTACCAGGGATTGAAATGAGGGGGAGCACAGGGGTAATTTTCTCCCAGAAAACCCATGAATTGCCCCTGGCACTTGTTAAAATCTTATGAACCAGGGTTTACTTTTCTCTGAAAATTACCCCTGGGTTGGATTTTCTCATATCCAAATCCAGGTGCCCAGTAGTATTTTAGGCAATCTAGACCTATGCAACAGAAGTAAAGTGAAGGTTGATTGCCTACATGGTTTTCTGATGTGATCATAACTTTCCAATACATAATTTGTCATGATAACAAATTGAACAGCCCCTGGGCCCCTCAAAATTGCCCCTGGTCAAGGGCAGAAGCCTGTGTAACAGGGGCGACTCTTGCAAAGTTGCCCCTGGACACCAATCTCTTATTTCAACCCCTGGTCAGTACAAAAAATCTATTGAATTTTGGTATATATTAAATGTCATTTGGAGTCAATTGAAGTCAAACCCTGAAAACTCTGTAAGCACATTAACTTGATATGTTGAGACACGCTTGAGAAGTTCATATTTGATATGTAGGTCACATCTTATCGAGTACAAAAGTATTTTGATTTTGGTGGAGATCCAAGGTCATCCGGAGTGAACAGAGGTCACATTGTAAACACATTATCTTGCTTGATGAGATAAACTCAGCTTACATTTGGTATGTCAGTCACTCTTAGGGAGTGCAAGAAGCCTACTAATTTTGGTAAATACTTGGTCATTTGGGGCTACAGAGGTATAGCACTGGACATGTTGTAAATATGTGTATTAACTTGATATGACAAACCCTTGACAGGGTTCTTAGTGGTTTGTTAGTTACTCTTGATAAGTAGAGGGTTTTTAATATGCCATATGGCAAGGAATCACAAGCATTTTGCCCTTCCTGTTCAAATTCTGATGTAAAATGCTAAAAAGAGCAGTTAAATTCTGGCCAAGTTTTTAGCTTACTAAGTTTAGCATCAACAGTGTGATCGGGATAAGACTAACATTTTAAAAGCTCTGCTGAATTTTACTTGTGTGGAATATTTCTGAAAAGAAATAGTTGATATCAATTTGAACAAGCATATTTAGGGAATAATCCAAAGTTGGATGGTTCTATGATACCAATCCAGTTCTTGGGGATGCATTATAAATTCATAACTGGATTAATTTTCTATCATTCATCAAACCAACAATTACAAAATTGTGTAGGTGTGTGTTGGACATCTCAGTTGATTCACACTCTTTTTTTTATATCTTTTCATTTTGTAGGATTACCAAGTGATGCTGGCCAGATATTTCCTATGTTCGATCCGAGCCAGCCCCCTCCTGGATTTCCTATTTGCCCTCCTCCCTTCCAACCAGGTCAGTTCAGGGAGCTCAGTGAGTTTTCATTCACCCTTCACCCAAGGAGTAGCCTGTTAAAACGGGCGTTTGCTGACTTCCCTCCACACTGCTATTTCCGTCCGTAGCCTGCTAAAGCAGGGTGCGCATATACGGTCACATCTGAGGGATCACTCTAGCATATATCTTATACAATAATCTGCCCCTCTTGTATGCAACACTGATTCACAGGTTTCAAATGCCTGTGATTGTTCAGGCTAAAAGTCATTTCCGAAAGATTTAGCTAGGATTCTCTTGTAAATGTTGCAATTCAACTGGGATACCTTGTTATCGTGGTCAGACGTCTCCAAATGGAGAGGCTTTTCCAAACTGAATTACTCTGACTAATTAGACGTAGCCTATTTTGAACGTCTCCAAATAGAATTCAAAATCTCAGGCCTCGGTTCGATTTCCGAAGCTATTTACAAGCAAGAATGGACTTGAAGGTGATATTAATCGCAATTGAGGTGTTAAATCAACGTAAATCTACAATATTGTTGTGTTGGTAGCCCATAATTTCTTCATTTAATAGTGATCCAAATGAACTTACTCAGGTTTTTTTTATGGAACTATGTGTACAGAAAACTAGCCTAGTGTTATCAGCAGTGATTGTTTCCTCATTTCGAAATGGATATGTTTCTTTCATTTGTAATTTATGACAAACTGCACTTACGAAAGTTTCTCCTCATACATTGCCCAATTTGCGACGAATTAGGCCTGACCATGTAGAACTTGACGGTGACAAATTTGTGTGTGTGCCTTTTATATGACAAGGAATAACCATGGGCCAACGGCCGAACTGAACAATTCGGTAAAACAATCCGAAAAACCCAGCGATTATGAAGATTTCTGCTAAACATTTTCAATATTTGTATGGTATTATAACACCATCTGTGCATTTTGTACTGACGTTGCTGTTAGAAAATTAACACAGATACTCACTTTAAGAAAATATGCTGCATTTGGGGAATTGGCCTTAATAAGTTTATATTAACATCGTGTTTCTTTCGCAGGTATGCCACCTCCAAACTTTCCACAGTTCCCTCCAATGTCCAGCGGACCATTCCCTCCTCCACTAGACATGTCAGTGCCCCCACCAGGGTTTGGTGGTCCACCCCCACTCCTTGATTTACCTCACCAAGGTTCTGACAGCCCCCATCACGGACCTCCAATGGGCGGCCCACCACCTCAACTGCTGGACATGATGCCCCCTATGCTGGATCCGAACGACCCCTCACTGATACCACAGGCACCATACTATGAGCTCCCAGCTGGTCTGATGGTTACTCTCATCAAGGTAATAATCTTCCATGGTTACCGTGGTGATCGCTATGTTGAAATATGAATCAGGCCTGCCAAACACCTATATTTGCTGAATTCCTGTATAGAACATAATCTACATTTTAATGATCCAAAGATTTGCAATTTGGATTCATCAATTTAGAAATTTGTGATTTACTTTGATCTTGATTTCCCGAGTCAAACTGAGACCTTCTAGCACTTGGCCACGCATTTGATATAACTGAACAAATTTCTCATGGAATTATATGTTTTGCTCATGCAGGGAATTCTGTTTTCATCAATTGCTGGGTTGGCCATCCCTATGCTAGAGGGTAAGCAGCATGCAATACACTGGCATTTTATGACAGTGTTGTATTCACTTTGAACAATTCATTGAACTTAGATTTAAGCAAATATATTTCTCTCTCTTCTCAGCTTACCCATTAAATCTCAATTTATTTTAGCAAACATCTGTGTTGATGTCCACATAGCTACGATATCACAACATGCACAGATGTGGTTATCATATTCACTGAAGTCGGTTCATCTTCCTTGAATTCTCTTCCTGCAGCTTGAAGATACAGACTACAAACCTATTGACCCCCGTGACATCAGGTTGCCTCCTCCACAACCCCCGAGCCAGAGGCTAATAGAAGCTATCGAAGCATTCTACGCTCCTCCATCCAGAGAAAATCCAAGAAATACGTAAGTCTATCGGTGCAAGGCTGTACAAGGAAACACTACATGGTTCAGTCTCCTTCAATTAATGTACCTGAGAATCAGTCACTCAGAAGCGTATAGAAGCCAGTGAAACATCCTATCAACACCTCCCCCCCCCCCCCCCCCCCCCCACCCCCCCCC
>JAODUJ010283704.1:0-10109 GCA_027564615.1 Psolus chitonoides
ACTTAACTGCTCATACAGGCCTATACATGAAGGTTAATGTACACAATTATATTGTATATATCCATTATCCCTTTCCGTCTCATTCATATGTACATAAACACAGACAGACAAACAAATAAATAAACAGACATACGTACATACAGTAGGACAAACGGACAGACCAGAAAGACAGACAGAGAGACAGACAGAGACAGAGACAGAAAGACAGAAAGACAGGTTGAGACAGACAGACACAGGGAGACAAAGACAGACCAACATATTATCATTAAATCGAGTCACCTGAAAGATTGATTCAATTTGAATTTGATTAAAACTCATATCTACCGGTAATGAAGCATTGCATCAAGAGAATCCAACGAAACAAGATTGAGATTTGAATCAGATCAGAATACTTCCTGGACATACAGAACTGTATATGAATTGAATTTACATTGATTTTTCCGATGAAATAATACTATTTCTGAATCGTGAATAGACCTAGGATAGGAGTTGCTTTCGGTTAGGCATGCAGAAGCACAATACTGAGTACCTATATTTAGTAAACGACAGGTGTTCGATACTAAATGATGGACGGCAGAGATGCTGAATTAGAAGCTTTCTTGACTCTGGTCAAGGAACTTAATTAAGGATACCAGTATGGTACACAACAGCCAGGACGATGGAAACACCATCCCTCCATCACAGAAGACAAACACTGCATCCATCCAAACTAGTACCTCTACTTGATGAATGATGGACGCTCGATGCTAAATGATGGCTGACAGAGATGCTGAATTGGAAGGTTTCCTATGGATATCAGTGTTTGGTACCTACAGCCAGGGCGATGGAATCACATCCCTCCATCACAAAAGGCAAACACTGTATCCTTCCAAACTTGTACCTCTTCTTGGTTAACAGCAGTCGAGTTCCCGTGTAATTTTTTTTTATAGATTTACCTGATGCGACAACCTTAACTGCTCATATGCGCCTATAAATGCAGGTTAATGTACACAATCATCTTTTATATATCCATTGTCCAACTCCGTCTCATTCATATGTACATACATACAGATAAACAGACAGAAAAATCAACAGACAGACGTACATATAGACAGACAGATAGACAAACAGACAGACCAGAAAGACAGACAGAGAGACAGACAGAGACAGACAGAGACAGAAAGACAGAGACAGATCAGACATACAGACAGACATATAGACAGACAGACATATAGATACATAGCTAGATAGATAGCCAATTGATAGACAGACATGTTATCAATACAGCAGATAGACAGATAGACAGACAGACATATTAACAATCCGACAGTCACACAGACAGACAGACAGACAGACAGACAAATACTGCAGACAGACAGATAGATAGATAAACAGGCAGACACTCAGAGAGACAGAGACATACACACATATATACTACCAAATCAGCAGACATACAGACAGAGACAGACAGGTAGCCTAGACGGATATACAAACATACATACAGAAGGACATACAAACAGCCCAGGGAGACATACCGAGACAGAGAGACAAAGACAGACTAACATATTATCAATCCAGCATATTTCAATTTTAATAGGAATGCTTCCAATCTGAATTGCGGTTATATTTGATGCATCAAACTCTAATTGAATCTAGTCAGCTGAAAAATTGATTCAATTTGAATTGGATAAGACCCATATCTACCGGTAATGAAGCATTGCATCAAAAGAATCCAACGAAACAAGATTGGGATTTGAATCAGATCAAAATACTTCCAGGACAGACAGAACTGAATGTGAATTGAATTTACATTGATTTTCCGAATGAAATAATACTATTTCCGAACCGTGAATAGACCCAGAATGGGAGTTGCTTTCAGTAAGGCATTCACACAGAAGCACAATACTGAATAGGCTATAAAAATCTGTATAGTATAGAATGAACTTATATTACGATGTCTCTGCAAGTATCTTAAAATTAATTAGAACATGTAAGGACGTTTACATATACTCTATATACAATTAGAGAAAATCAAAAAGGTATTTCTCCAAATATAAGTGATCTGTATCATATGTATGGCATATTATTGAATCAAATATTCCAGTGCATGAATAGCGTTGTTGAATAATAAATTACACGTGCCTGACAACGTATAGGTATACGCTACATTTAAATGTAGGCTACTATAAACACTCCACTGTTATATAGTGCATAATTAGTGGGAATTATTTAGCGAAAATGTTGTTAGACAATTGAGAGGATGAAAAAATCGTCTCATCGCAATGATGGATGAAAGAGATGCTGAATAAGAAGGTTGATTGACTCTAGTCAAGGAACTTATGGATACCAGTGTTTGGTACCTTACAGCTAGGGCGGTGGGAACACGATCTCTCCATCACAAAATGCAAATACTGCATCCTTCAGAGCTAGTAGGCCTACCTCTTCTTGGTAGATGGCAGTCGAGTTCCTTGTAGAAAATTGTTAGTGTATGCTTGAGGATAAATGATAGCCAAACCACGTGATCGCTAAAAAACTATCACTAGCATATATTAATGAAAAGGAGATACATTATGTTTCCAATTAATTATGTCTTCATTCACATTATTTAGGACCAATATATATTTCTGAGAAAATAGAAAGTGTCCTTATTATACAGAGACGTGTAATTTTTAGATTAAACCTATGTACTAGACATAATTGAACGATCAATCACGTGCAAGAGTAACCCAATAACTACAATCCGTGTTTTACATTTTACAGTGAATCACAGTGACAGATCAATTAGTATAACTATTTTCTGAATTTATAACTTTCATTTGAGTGGACATGAATCACTCCAATATCCCAGACAAATACATCTATCTGGCAAAATTAGTCAAAATGGATTACAGTCATTCAGAAGTGAACAGGAAAACTAAGCTGGGGTGCTATGCATTTGGTAAATTGAATGATATCATGAACAGTAAGATGCCTATCTCACTGAAACGGAAAGAGTATACTCAATGTGTCATACCACCACTGGCATATGCATCTGAAACATGGGCAGTTACTGAGAACTTGGAACAACAACTAAAGACAACTCAGAGAAGTATGGAACGGTGTATATATGCTCGATATAACGAAAAGGGACGAGAAAACGTGTATAAGAGAACGAACACAGGTTCAGGATATCATTCCACATATCAAAAACAAGAAATGTAGATGGGCAGGCCATGTAGCCATATATCAGGACAATAGGTGGTATAAGCTTATAACTGAATGGAGACTAAGGATGGGTTCATGAAGTCGAGACCGACAGTAAACCAGACGGAGAGATGAAATTGTCAAATTTACTGGCATAACATGGATGAGAGCAGCACAGGACAAAGTTGTTTGAAACCAGCTTGGAGAGGTCTTCGCACTGCAATGGGCAGGTAATGGCTGATGATGATGAATCACTCCACATGTTATACTAACGCCCGACATCCCAAGCAGTCTTTGATAGCACGCCCAAAACAGTAGCGTAACTAGGGTGTCGAAAGTGTGGGGGGGGGGGCGGCAAAAACCAAAATGTACCGATAGCGTACACAATTTACCGACAGACCACGAATGTACCGACAAAATCGCAAACAATCCCAAAAGTGTGGGGGGGGGCGACCGCCCCTGCGCCCCCTCCAATTACGCTAGTGGCACGAAATATATTTCAGCAAATTCAACGACGAAACGTAACTGCTTAACTGGCCACTCCGCTGAGGTTTACAAACAAAAGCCTCCCGGCTTTACCTCCGGGAAACAGCAGGATTTAATCGTCATGACCTCAAACGCGACGTGATAAAGATGAGGATATAGCGAGGTGAATTGATGAGTGAGTTGAATAATGACCGTCACCTGTCCCCTTAGACGTTGGACGAATAACTGAGGCATTTGAAGCTACATCTTAATGTCGTAATTGTTTTAAAAACACATGGTTGTTATCTTCATCATACCAAAAGGCTGTTTTAGCATACAATAATGGTCAGCCTAGTGTACTTTATCTAGGAAGCACAGAGTCACGAATTTATTGTATACAATCAACTGTGATTGACATTGGACCTCCACCAAAATAACGTACTTGTATCCATGTTTATTAGTCAACACAATCTAGTGTAACTTATGTCCCATTTTAATGAAATTCATTTTTGGAGGGGCGGTGTGTGTGTGTCACAACAAGTTTGAATAAATTCGTTACTTAGTCTCCTTCAGTTGCTAGTTGCTACCCCGGATTATTTTCCTCGACTTTGAATAGTCGTAACCTTTGGATAATTTAGAGAAACAAGGAATCAAATAAAACGACGGAGACGGTTTTGAAAGTTTACAAAACAATTAAGAATATTGTTAAGGTTCCTTCTTTTTCTAGAGGTTCAAAAGGTTACTTTATCTTACGCGGCAGGTGACAGCTTTTCGTTACCTTTTGTTGCTCGTCCTCTTTGCTGGCCATCTGCCTGTTGATATCGCCATGCAGTAAATTCCTAGTTCAAGCGTCACCCAAACGGAATCGTCGTCTTTATTCTCACGAGCTGAAACATCCTGGTACGAATAACGACTAATGTTCGAAATGGTCGCCCGCAGTAGCGATGACGTATTATCTGTCTTTTAATAAACAGACAAACGGTGCCTTCGTCTCTCCCAGATGATGATTAAATCTCCTTCACGAATGAATAGTTTGCTCGAAAATTGTCCTTTTTACACCGTTCGAGCAGCTCAGCCCTTCCGAAGGGGAATTTGTAGTCCAAAGGTATGACAAAAGCAGAAGATGCAACACAAACAAAGACGAAACCGCCGCGCGCGAGGCGCGCATTTTTTTGGTTGTCACTCCTAGTCCTTGGGTACAAATATAAACAGCACATTCAGCTGTAGTGACGCATGACGATACAAAGAAACGGCAACAGAACTGCGCACGAAGGGCGCAAATTTGTTTGTGATATGATGTAAGCTACAACCTTTTTATTTTGATTGGTGGCATGTCAAAAAAGTAGGAAAAGTAGGATTTTCAAGAAAAAAGTAGGAAAAGTAGGAGGAGGGTTAAAAAAGTAGGATGAATTAGGAAAGTAGGATTCACTTGAAAGCCTGCATTTGTGTAGTCTGGCAGATTTGTCTACACTTCATATTTTGCCACTTGCTGTGGTTTTTAAGGTATATTCCCTTGGAACGCTTTTCATTTGTAACACAGGTCATAGTTCTAATATGTATCAACATAATGGTAGCGTACAAACGGTGTCCGTGCCAACTTATTATAAAAAACATTCACAAATGATTAATTTTAGTCATATTGGGGTACTTACTGCACGCAAAATATTTGTTTCGGTATGTATATTTGTATCTGAAAAGATGAATAGATTATTTGTATGCCAATTTTATTTAATTTAAATCACAATTTTCCAATTACAAATGTGATGTCTGTCCAACTAATGGTAACGTTCGTAACATCTAGAAATTAGTAATATCTCAAACACCTAAATATATTTTATTGTGAACCATATTAGCAAGAATACTAGGTTAAAAAGTTATTCTTTTGATGACATTACAAGTTACTGTGAAATAATAAAAACATGTTTAAAGGTTTTTTCTAGTGTCTGTCCACTGTTTCGACCAAATCTGTTCCAGGGGTTCATTTCTGATGGTAATCTTCTATTACACTGACGTTATTTTGCAGCTGAAGTGCACTCGGTAACAAGGATTTTTTATTAGCCATTAGGGTTAGGATGAGAGGTTATGGTTTATTGTTAACGGATTATCAACAATCGATCTATTATAATCGAAAATAGCCAATAACAGAAATTCTTTTTAAACAGTGCGCATAAAACACATAATATAAATGAACTGCAAGAAAGGCTCTGTCTGTCCATGTTACGAACGTTACACTTCGACGTCAACAATGTTCTTATATCATGGTATGTCAGGTTGTTAACTCCATTAGTTGGACATACTTTGAATAAAAAAATCAAAGTTTCCTTTCAGCAGGTTGATTAGGAATAGACATTTATCATAGGTCTATATCATGCGGAATCTTGACCCTGGGAATAGGCACTAATAAAGGTATATTGTTGTATTTATTATTTTTATATTCAAATTACGAAAATAAAACTTTGGGTAAGTGACTTTGAAAAATGGGTGAGTAAAGAAATGTTTGTGGGTAAGTACTTGGCAAGGAACTGGAACAGTTAATTGAGAGGCTTGTATTCAACGCAGTGCGCCTAAAGCCATTTGAAGGACAAATCTTGTCAATGGGAAGTCACAACTTCTGTAGCAACAGTGTTAGACGTGTATATTCAACCGGACTGAAATTAGAATAATGAGATTATTTCAATCACATCTGAAGCCGGTGAACCCTGCGTAAAAATCGATATGTAGCAAGCTCTCAGCGATTTGTGAAGGACGAGGCTAGTTCATTGGAACGTATATAAAACTGGAGTTGGCGCGAAACACAGACGAGGTAACGTTTGCTTTTACGATTAATATTCGGAAGACTGACATTTTTAAACCAAGTTGTGTTTTGTGCAATAATATTGAAAAGCATAAACCTCTGCAAATTACTTTTCTTCTTGAAGCCTTTTATTGGCTATGAGATGCAGGCGATGACGCATTTTGCGATATTCATTATGTTGTAAATATGATTTATAATGACATTGAGCTTTGGATCATGGTCTATTTTCTACATATTCCCATTTCGAATTTAAAAAGTACAACTCGGTGATTATTCTGTCCAACTTATATTGATTAAAGTAGACGGTTATTACTTTCATTCTTTGATATACTTCGAGCGAAAAGCATCATAATATGCGCTCTTTTTGAAAAACTGATAGCATTGACATTATTTAGATTTCAGATTTAAGAGACGATGTGCCTTGCAAGATTTAGGGAAAATGTATCACATAAAACAATTGTTATATTTGTCTTTACTACGGTGCGCTTTGTCAGTAGAACAAAAACTACGAGACATCTGAGACGGGTAAGGATGCTTAGACGTGACATGGCAATGTTAGTGACAAATGTTTATTCAACATATCAAAATGAAACAAATGTGCAAGTGATGTTTCACAAATAATAGGGATCATGTAATAATTATGGGGAACATATAGCCTATACCAAGTAGGAACTTGATCCAACTAGGCATGGTCGACAAGGCAAAAATACAAAAAAATGCCTAAATTTCACAAAATTTACATTTTGGACTAATAATGTGCTCAACCCTTCACCAAAATCAACAGGGACCGTGTACCCCGTCATGAGAAACATACATACTGAGTTTGAACTTGTTCTAACTAAGTATGGGTAATTTAGCGTGTTTTATAAGGTTTTTAGTTTTTCCTGTTTTACCTCTGTTGACCTCAAATGACCTCTGACCTTTCCAAAAACAACAGAGATCGTGTACTCATCATGGGGAGCGTACATACCAAGTATGAACTTTATTTGATGAGGCATGGTCAATTTAGCGTGTTCACAAGGGAAAAGTACTAAAAATACCTAAATTTCCCGAAATTTCCATTTTTGACAAAACATTGTGCTCCCACCAAAACCAATAGAGTCCCTGTACCCATTATCAGGAACCTACACACTGAGTTTGAACTATTTACAATGCAATGCTTCGCAGATATGTATTGGCTTGCGACTCTCTCCATAGCATGCATAGTATAACCCAGTCCAGACCACACCTGGGTCGCATGCGACCCTACCTCTTCCCTGAGTTATCCAGACGTTACCAAAGCTCCCTTTTATGTCGGGCCATCAAAAACATGAAAACATGAAACATGTGCAAAGTAAACGTTTAAAGGAGTTTCAAGTAAAATTTTGACTGGGAGTTTTCTAGTGTAAACATTATGTTGTTTTGGGGATTTTGTTATGCTTTTTTTGTACAATGACAAATCGAAATAAGGAAGCTGCTGAGCGGGAGGTGACGAGAAACATGTTATTTTTTAGGTTGGTCTTATTTATTTCTTCGTTTTGGTTCTTCTCGGTAGCCTATAAACAGGACAGCTTCTCGGGCCGCATAGGCTGAAGACCCGCGGGTCACGTGTTGGTTACTTCTGTATTTTAGAGAAGAGACATTCCGTAGTATTTGAGACACGGGGGAAAATGGAAAATTTCTTGTATTTTCATAATTATAAGTGCCATTGTAACAATTTTAGTATCATATGAAAGCTTAACATTGTTAAAAAAAAAAGACTTTTCATGGAGTGATTCGGGGGTTATTTTTCTCTACCCTCAAGATTTGAAATGGGTATGGGCATAAAATAATCATTTACAATGTCAAATTACTTCCAAATAAGAAAGAAACTGGAATATTTTTTACAAAAGTTGAAATTGTGTGTGTTTTAGGTCCCATGAATAACGTTCTAAATGTCCCATGAATAACGATGATTTTTGTTGAATATATAAACATGGGGATAGCTATTACGATATGTTTGATTAGTGTTTAAATGTCTAATTAGTTCTCATTAACACTAGTAGCATGAAAAAAATCAAAGATTATATAATGTCAGAGAATTTTTATTTTGTATCACTACACCTCAACAACGTAGGCTGTCCCATGAATAACGCCCATTTGCATAATCATAAAGAAACTATATAACTGCGTGAAAACCTCTATAATTGTTATTTTGTAAAGGTTACTAGATACTATCATAAACAACCATTTTCGTTTAGTTCCTGTACATAACTTTCTTTTATAGTCAAATTCTCTAAAATGTCCCATGAATAACTAACGTTCAAATTCCACGGAATGTCCCGTAACGGTGCTATTGGAAATCGTTGAAAAAATACACCTCCATTGAAAAGCAATACAGCAATGGTAATCAGTATTCTTTATAGTGTAAGATAGTGGCACGTTTTTAATTCGATTGACAGTTGGTGACACGCATTCCGTTTTACAGTGAATACACACATGAACTAATCAAATCAGTCCGGCCAGCCCCATATGCTTGACCGATATTGAATTGTTTTCCAATCTTGCTAGGATCTCGTTTCTCCTTAATTATATTTCATTAGTTTTTTTCGCACATGTGTTGAAGAACTATCAGAGCCTCCACATGCATGGTGTTTCCGAACACAGTTCGCACTGTGTACATTACAATATGAAAACGCAATGCAACGGACGGTAGGTACAGCAGTGAAAGGACCTCAGTAAGTTTGTACACTGTAAAACAAAGTTGTTGTTTTATTTTACAGTTAAGTAGAACTGTAGAATGGCTGTCAGCTATAATAATTGTAAATATATAAATTGTAAATTCTACAATCAGTTGTAAATTAAATTATACGATCGACCCCACCTCATCCCTTTCCACATCACTTACAAATGGTGTGGAACTAAATGGGGTGTGGGTCAATCGTACCCTTCATTTTAAATATTTCGTAATTTATTTACAATTTATTACTGTATTAAATAAAGAATGGCAGCCATTTCGCTGTGAAAAATACATTTTTTTTAAATACAATTTTTTCACAGTGTATTTCAGCTGGGGAGAGGTACACCTTCACCTGAACAAGTTACATGGGTATGAAATATAATCTGCCGTCATATATTTTAATGACATGTTTTCTCCTACCTAATGCATTGTTTCATATTCTACAACTTGTGTTTATTAAATATTTACGGCAATACATGTATACAATATAATATAGATCGCACGTTTGTTGGTCACGCAGGCGCAGCCACGCACGCATGTTGATTTTTCTTAGGGCGCCTCCAATAGAATGGTGACCTGTTACCTTCAAATGTCGTGGGGTAAATGTCAATATCGTATCGTGCAATATCTTACATGACAGTATAATAATAAGACTAAAATGTGTTGGCTAAAAGTCGCTAGAACAATTTATGGTTGTTATTTCGATTAACTGCATGACAAGAGGGAGATAATTTTACAATACTGTTGAAAGATTTCTCACCTTCGTATATAGGATGCAGTGTACAGTTACGACCATTTTACGAAAATTGTATGGGAACTGGGATATTATTCTTAAATATTTAATGTTTCTATATCTGACTTTCTTATTGAATAACATTTTCGCTGAACCCACCTAAAAATGAATTTGAATCATGCTTATGATGGAAGTTATCTACTATACTGAATAATAGTATACGGTGTCAAAAGTTCTTCATGTACGTGTGTGATATA
>JAODUJ010283815.1:0-10108 GCA_027564615.1 Psolus chitonoides
ATTGTGTACAAAGATGTAGATTGAGATGGTTCGCACATGTCGAAAGGATGGAAGATGTAAACTGGGTAAAGAAGTCTGGAGAGATTACTGTAGCTGGTCAACGTAGGAGAGGTAGGCCTCGGAAGACATGGGATGAAGTTGTGCATATAGTGATTTAACTGTTAAATGAATAGATCGTGATCTAGTAAATGGAAACCAGTTCGCCTTTAGAGTATTGCCTGTCTTACCAATGCTAGCATGGCAAACAGACCTAAAATTGTATACATGATTATGATGAATCACCTTTAATATAGACTATAGACTAGACTCACCTCTAATAAATCCAATTTAAGCTCCCTCATGTTCAGATCTTGAGGAATTGATAAAAGTAAGATTTGACTGGACTGCCACACTGTACAGGAAAAAACAAAATATTAAGAGTCAATAATTAGCCTAAATTACTGCTCTTTCCATATCCATATCTGTCTGTTTGAGCATGTCAAAAGCATTTTTAAGAGTATATCAGGGGACTTAACATTAGGAATTCGCGAATAGTGACATTCTCAAAGTTAATCATAGCAGCATTCTGTATTGCTTTATTTACAACAGGGAATTCTGTATTCCCGGTCAAGCTTACAAATCAAGAAGTATTAGGCCCTCTTATGACAATAACACCCTTTTTAGGTTAAAATATTGAGTGGTATTTTTGCACTCATGACACGAAACACATGACACAAAAAAATGGGAATAACTTCCCTTTTTAGAACTACAATGACAAATCGAATGGCAAATGGGAAGAATGCAATTTAATTATAAAATGCCTTTGAATAAGAGAAAAACTTGAGAATTAATTGCACATCCTCATTGAGACCAATTTGATTCTTAAGCCGCTACCTGTGGTTCCAAATAGTCGAATGACTCATATTTCGAGGTTCCGAATTCTGCAGGTTGAGGGAACCAACTATGGCTCATCAAGGAACCCTGGAGCTATGTGATCATGAATGAACACCGGCAAGGGCATGTCTTCTCTTCTCGGATAGTGTTCATAGAGTAATGAGGGAGGCGTGTAACTATTACAATCATATCTGTCCAACATGAGTGAAACTCTCAACATATAGCCATTTCCCTAAATGCTGAGAGAGGTGGTAGCAACTTGTTCATCACCACTGTAGAACAGCCATGCCGAAACGTATCCAATGAACCTAATTACTCTGAAGTTAAGTTTTCCACTACAACAAGACTAGAAAATGCAGACCATCAACAACTGTAATCCGCTACACAATGCTATCACCCTTGTTCTGCAATCATTGTTCTACAGTGAAATAATAAACAATTCAGTTGAACTATATGTATTTGTATGAAACCCGAAACAGTGCCCTGGACAGAGTCGGCACCACACTTGTAGTTTTCAAGTCCGTACTCGTACTCGTGTCTGTACTCGAGTACATTTTTCTGTACTCGTACTCAGCAATTCGAAAAGTCATGTACTCGTACTCATGGGTTTGGCATCATAAACGTTCCGGGGAACTTCAAAATCTCGCCGCTCAGCTGACGCTAAAAGATTTTCTTTGTTTTTTTCACCCCTTCTTCTTGAAGTCAGAACGTCGTGAAAACCCTGATGGAAGGGCCAACGGTAGGTTTAACGTCCCCTAAAGGACCGAGACTTAATGGAAAAACCTGACAATGTTATCCCCAACTCTTGAGAAACAAAAAGCAAGGGAGACTACTCCCCACAAGGGGAGCCAGTCGAGCTAAACTTACACACGTGCTACCCTAGGGTCTAGCCTATGCCCGCTCACCGCGTGTCAAGTACGATAGGCTACGAGGCCTAGCCACGCTAAGCTCGCCAAAAAGCCTAACGCTCAAACACGAAACAATAAAGGACTAATAAACCTGATTTTCGTCAAGGATACACTTCGAAACTTCGTTGAGAGTGTAGAAAGGACTTCTAAATATCCGATTGTGGAAGATGGATGAATTTTCGCGAGTATCTCGTTGCGAAATAAGTTGATGAATTTTTACCAGAAAATAAATCATCTATGCACAAAGCTGGCAATCTAACAGAGGGAGATGGGGTGGCCAACCTGTGACTTCTTTAATTGCCAGATAACAGATCGGTAAATAGGAGGGGCATATTGCCCAATATGATTTGGTACTCATACTCGCACTTATGAGCTTGGTACTCGTACTCGCACTCGAGAGGCATCGGGACTCGTACTCAGGATTCCTGGTACTCGTACTTGAACATAACTACTCATGAATACATCAGTAAGGAAAGTCAGATATCCCGATATGTTCTCAGAAACAGACATAGCCCCATAGCCGATGTAAAAAAAAATATTCCACGCTTCGTGCATGTTTGTATTGCGCACATGTTATCTTCAAAATTGTTGACTCAAATTGAGTATTCTATACAAAATTGCATATGTCTCATTGCATTAATTCACCTCAGTTGAATAGAATAGAGAATAATTTAACATAATTTAATTTCTTTTGGTAATTTAAATACATTCGATATGAACTCCTGGTATCAGGTCCGGATTCAGGTGGCCGATGCGCACCGTTTAACAAGAATTTCTTGTATTGGCCATCTGGTTTTGATTGATAGATTGTTGATTATCCTTTAACAATAAACCCTAACCTCTAATCCTAACTCTAACAGCCAATCAAAAAAATCCTCGTTAACAAGTGCGCTTCAGCTGGATTTAGGACTGGGCAAGCCAGGCAGTTGTCCATGGGCCTCCACAACCAGGGGCCTCCGCATATTTCATGCACAAAAATAAGGGGAAATATAAGCTGACCTGAACAACATGCACGTATCAAGAAAGTTGCCGATACATTTTCAAATGTTGAGATAATGCTAGGGATGTAACCTACCCGGTGCTCATGGTCACAAACAGTATTGGAGAATGTTCATTTAGAATGCCAATGATGGGTAGATGATCTCAGTTGATTTTAGAGCAAATCGCCAAATCCCATTAATATTAATGAGTGGACGGGGCATAGGAGGGTGCAAGGCTCAGTTGGTAGAGCTCCGGACTACAGATCGAAAGGTTGTGAGTTCGATTCCTCTCAGGACCACTCCGCTTTTCCGTTGTGTCCTTGTTCAAGGCACTTTACTCCACTGCTCCCCTCCACCTAGGTGCAAATGGGTAACCCTGTTAGGTAACGGACAGTGGTGCTGTTGCAGTGGCCGCCAAGTTTGTGAGGAAACGTGCACCTGGGATGCTAGCACGGTCCTTATCAGGCTACCAATGATCATGGGGTCATGTAATATCAATCTGCAGTGCTTTGAGATTGTGTCTTGAATGGAAAGCGCTATATAAGAACTAGACATTATTATTATCGGAAGCAATTTCTTGAAAATATGTTCGATTTCGTTCAAACTTGTAATGGTGGCACTTTAATTAGCAATACAGTGTTTTCTGAGCAGGTACCTAGATGTGGTAGAATGAAACATGTAATAAAATAATATCCATGCCAGACTGAAACTGTACTTCAAAGAGGTAATGTAATCACAAAGCCAAACGCTGAAACCTGAACAAATGAACAAAGTGATAAACATTCTGAAGTTTATTTGCAGTAACAAAACAAACCTTATGTGAAGCAATTTGAAGGTTGTACTTTATTATACTTCCAAAAACCAAATTTAGAATAGTACATTACGTACTCTCAGTCTCCAACCAATCAATACAACTACAACTGTCATGTTCAATTTGATTCGCCTTAAAACTTTGAAGATACACGGGACTCAAAGGCTGGAACACGAGAACCACACAGGGAATGAAGAAAGCACGAGTTCAGAAATTTGCGTTGTAGTTGTGACTTTTATTTGTCTTCCATTTAAGGGTGCACAGTTATCGCTAAATCAATAACCGGGCAGTTATAGATTTGCTAACCGAGTTAAACCGGTTATTAAGGTTAGCCAAAACGAATGGGAAAGATCGGCCACACTAACCGAAAATAGTAACGGAAAATATTGCTTAGTAACCGAAGATTGACGGTTATGAGTCGGTTAGTCACATTTTTGGTAACCGAGTTGAACCGTAACCGCGGTTACCGGATTTGACGGTCAGACCGAATAACCTTGCAGCGTTATTTCCATCGAAATTCCTTGCAAGAGATGTGAGATGATTCTACAGAATTAAAGGTCACAATTTGGAGGTGAACCTCACTGGGGGAATGTCCACTTTCGAGAGCCAGTGTACCCTGTAGCCTATATGAGATGCGTTGCTCAGTTGTTCTACCTTGCCATTAGTAGATTTTTCCCAACATTTCTTTCCCAATTTGGTATTTAGAGTTAGTCACCACGACTACGTACATTGAGAGTTATAGCTTGGTGAGAAAAGAAAATGACATCTTTATGACTTGGCATGTATTCTTGGGATAAAGAAAACTCAAGCATCATGCACGCTTGCTTTATTTTGCCATTCAGTTTCTGCTTCAATGCTCATATAGTTTCAGCGAACAGCTGGACAAAATAATGTGCAACTTGACCAAATGTACCAAATGACTTGTGACTTGGCTTGTGCTGGGACCAAATGACTTGTGACTTGACTTGGACTTGCAAAGAATGACTTGTGACTTAACTTGGACTTGTAAAAAATGAATTGCTACCATCTCTGTTATTGAGAAACGTTTTGCAACTTTTTAGCGCAAATTACAGAAAGCAATAATTTACCTAAAGAGAGAGAATCGCCCAAGATTTCTGCAATCTCGCTTTTCTCTAAGCCTAGGTATCCCTTATGTCACACAGTTAATGTCACACTTGTACTGTCACGCTGTTGTTGTGATGCTGTTAAAATCAGGTTGCTACCATAGGCTAGTTGATTTCTGTATCGTATGTATTGATATAAAGATCAGATTTCTATTCCATACCTTGTTTCTGTTTCATACTATGAAACTGTCCAAGATGCGAGCCCGACTTTTTGAAAAAACTCCGACCCGCTGGCTTTTCGCAGACTCTTCGAAACCATGTAAGTCTGTCAACAGTGACTCTTATTGAATTAGAGACATCTGTTAGGTATTTAAACATTATTACTAACAATAACATGCCTATTTCTATATAAGAAATTTAAAAAAAAAGAGTGGCAACACAGTAAAAACATGGAATTCCGCGTGGAATAGAAAAAGGGGATTTCCGTGTTTCCGTGGAAGTTCATGCCTGTATAAAACTGCCCAATATACAGGGAAACATTAATAACCATATCGGAGGATGGTATTACTATGGGCACAGCAGGTGACACAGTGGTTGTCAGGAAATGCTGGCCACCCAGTCGGGGGAAATTTACCAATTAATTAGGGAGGGAGCAAACATTGGGCACTGGATGATAGTGTGTATGGCATCACTTGCCTGGCCCCCCATGTCAGGTACCATCATGGAAATCCTGGTGCCACTACGGAGGTGACAGTAGGAGAGTGCTGGGTAGGTAGAATTTCTAACTTGGGGTAAAGTATGTGAAAGAATATTTATTTCATATTTAGGCTAATAAATGTGGAAAGGCACTCAATTGAAAATCCCTGGTCCTAGTCATTATGCTGTATCCTTAGGCAAGGCAACGTATCCCAACTGCCTCTCTCCACCCAAATGGGTCTTGGCAGATCTAACGCACCTCTTGGCAGATCTAAGGCGCCAGGCATCACAGTCCTGCAGATCAGTTTCTACCATGCTCCAAGCTACACGGTCATTCATGATGGTCTCAACGCCAGGTTCTCTTGGGGCGACCAGGCTTCTTCTTGGTTGGAACCTTGATGTCCCTGCACCGGTTTATCCATTCTGTACTCCTCTCCACATGACTGAACCATCGCAGGTGGTTTGCTCGGGTAATATCTTCCAGTCTGGGTTATATGAGCATCGAGGAGCTGATGAGAACTGATTTGCTGGTCTGGCTTCACATTGCACATCCAACGTATAATGGCCCTGTCGTTACGTCACATTCTGGCCAGGGAGGGTTTTGTTTGTACCAAGCACTCGCTGGCATACATCATGGCACTTCGCACACAACTATGATAAACCATACTCCTGGATTTGAACAGGAATGAGCCTGTGTACATCATCGATGAAAGAGCGGTGGTAGTGCCCCGGGTGAAGTGGAAGCACTTCTACCACTTTTGATTTTGCCTTCTCCGATCTTTCAACGCTGAGCACCAAGCAAGATGGCAGTAGGTACAAATTTTGAAGTTTCTGGATAATTGACTCGGCCTGAGATCGAACCCACACCTCCCGGCTTGAAGCAGATGCTCTAACCACTAGGCCATGCAGTCAGTATAATTATTGTTATTATTATTGTGATGAAATAAATAATTACTCACACAAAGGAAGCGTGGAAAAGCTGATGATAAGTACGATGAGTAAACTGAGGGCCGGGTCGATGTAGAGCGTCCAATCACCATCAACTAGCCATATAATGGTAGCACTGATCATCACAACCACCGATCCTAAAGCGTCTCCCAGGACGTGGAGAAATACACCACGCATGTTCAGGTGGGCACTAGCTGCGGGGATAGAAAACCAGAATAACATTAGGAAAAGATGCTAAATATGTAGGATCTGGTGCTTGGTGGAAAATTTGAGCAGATCCCAGGACTTGGAGAAATAAATAAAAACACTAGCTGGGCACTCGCTGCAGGGGGAGGAACCAGGGATGCATTTTGGAACCCCAAATTTCTAGCTGGCAAATTATGCTTAAAAAGCCCCACATTCAGGCTGATACTCGCAACAGTCACGCACCGTGCCGTCCATGCAGCTGGAGTGCAGCATGCTTTTTTTGTTGAAATTGTGTCATGAAATAGATACAATGTGTGTCTTCTTATTATTTAACCCTCTAGATTAGTAGGAGACCCACTGCCTGGTGTCAATTACTTTATCAAAAACAAATTCTGGCTGAGACAGCCTGGGGAGTGTCAAACTGCAGCAAACTGAGCGTACCTGCACTCAGTTTTTTGCAGGAGTGAGAGGAACCAGAATATACCATTAGGATAAGATACTAAATTCATATGTGTGAGAGAAATCTGAGGTGAAGAAATTATACACCACACATGATAAAACTGGGCACTCACTATAAGGAAGGGTAACAAAAACATTTGATATCAGATATATACTATAGATATATATGTGAGAGAAATCTGAGATGAAGAAATGATATGCTACCATTTTAGGCTGGGCCGCACTAGCTGTGGGGATACCACAAAACTACATTCACATACTGTAACAGGTGCTATGCTGCTATCTACAGTATAGTTGTCTGCATGATTCAAACTCAAACTACCATTTGTTATCTAGAAGATTTCTTCATCTACATCTTCAGGGCATACATTGACTGATACTTCTGTCACTGAAGCAGTGTCAGCATTGCCATTGACTGTCATTTATGATGCACTCTTCATCTTGACACACCCCAAACACCACCCCTCTAGACCCACTTCCCCATATGATATAACATCCTGAACACCACCCCTCTTGACCCACTTCCCCATATAACAGAACATCCTAAACACCACTCCTCTTGACCCACTTCCCCATATAACAGAACATCCTAACTAAACACCACCCCTCTTCACCCACTTCCCCATATAACAGAACATCCTAAACACCACCCCTCTTGACCCACTTCCCCCTATAACAGAACATCCTAGACACCACCCGTCTTGACCCACTTCCCCATATAACAGAACATCCTAAACACCACCCCTCTTGACCCACTTCCCCCTATAACAGAACATCCTAAACACCACCCCTCTTGACCCACTTCCCCCTATAACAAAACATCCTAAACAACACCCCTCTTGATCCACTCCCCCATATAACAGAACATCCTAAACACCACCCCTCTTCACCAACTTTCCCCTATATATAATAGAATATCTTGAAAGCCTCTTTAGGAAGCTGATTCTTGAGAATGGAAACATGATGAACAGTTTTGGTGGTGGATATTCTTGGATGAAGAAACTCTACTTTTGATGAACCAAACAAGTAGCTTGGATGGTAAAATCGAAGAGGACAATAGATCTTTTGGGGATGCCAATTGGGACTTATATATTAGGGACAAAGCTGAAGGTGGAAAGATTACCAATTTAAGTAGTTGCGATTGGAAATCGGGCATATTGTTTAGGTTGGATGGTAAGGATGGAGTGATGTAAAAGTAATAATTTATAAAGTTACCATTCATTACATACACATCTTCTTCGTCTGTGCCTTTCAGTGCTCATGGCATCAACTGAAACTCCGGTCACTGAAGATGTGTTGACATTGTCATTGACTGTCGTCTTTTTGCCTTGCCACAGGACACACACCACTCATCCCCTGTTCACCCACTTTCCCATACATATACCATGCTAGGTGGTAGGGTGGTGTAGTGGTACGAGTGAGCACTAGCACTGCAGCTTCCTGGGTTCAATCCCAAGCATGACTCGTCAAAAAGCTGTTCTGCAGTTATTGATGGTTTCGCAATTTCTGGCTTAGTCTGACAGCTATACTGCAGTTGTTGATTTCGTTGTGATGGCAGAGCAAGGGAAAATATGTTCATTGGTTAGGTTCGGCACGGCTGTCCTGTAGTGATGATGGACAGGTTGCTACCACCTCCTCAGCATTTAGGAAAGTGGCTAAAGGCTGAGAGTGTTCAACTCAGACTCGGAGATCGACTGAGATTCACTCAAACGACGAGAGCGGAATAACGACTGCCTTGTTGACTGAATGGTATTAAAATGATAACAATAATTATGTACAACCAGAAAATGAAGAGGCTCTGTTGTTCCTTGGAATATAAAATGGGTCATTATTTCTAATTTAAGTGGCCTAAGAATGAATTTTCAGTGCATATAACATTTGCACAGAGATACTGTAAGTAATAACAATTTCTTATTCATAATAAATAACCAAACCCATGGTGCAGCAGCTCATACTAAATACAATTGTCTTTGCAATGGGGGGAAAAACATACATGTATGTATACATTAATTTCCAACATCTTGTCCACAATGCGAAACTAGACGCGTAGTTTATGGTGGTAGCGTGGTGTAGTGGAGTGAGTGACCCCTTGCACTACAGAGGCCCAGGTCAATTCCCCCTCAGAGGCCCAGGTCAATGCCCCTCAGAGGCATGGGTCAATTCCCCCTCAGAGACATGGGTCAGTTCCCCTCAGAGGCATGGGTCAATTCCCCCTCAGAGGCCCAGGTCAATTCCCCTTCAGAGTAATGGGTCAATGCCCTCTCAGAGGCCAGGTCAATTCCCCCTCAGAGGCAAGGGTCAATTCCCCCTCAGACGCATGGGTCAATTCCCCCTCAGAGCCCCAGGTCAATTCCCCCTCAGAGGCCCAGGTCAATTCCCCCTCAGAGTCATGGGTCAATTCCCCCTCACAGGCATGGGGTCAATTCCCCCTCAGAGGCCCAGGTCAGTTCACCTCAGAGACATGGGTCAATTCCCCCTCAGAGGCCCAGGTCAATTCCCCTTCAAAGGCCCAGGTCAATTCCCCTTCAAAGGCATGGGTCAATGCCCCCTCAGAGGCCAGGTCAAATTCCCCCTCAGAACCGTGGGTCAATTCCCCCTCAGAGACATGGGTCAATTCCCCCTCAGAGGCATGGGTCAATTCCCCCTCAGATTCATGGGTCAATTCCCCCTCAGAGTCATGGGTCAATTCCCCCTCAGAGACATGGGTCAGTTCCCCTCAGAGTCATGGGTCAATTCCCCTCAGAGGCATGGGTCAATTCCCCTCAGAGGCCCTGAGGTCAATTCCCGCTCATGCCCTGATACTTGCTCATCAAAAACTTTATTGCAGTTGTTGATGGTCTTGCAATTTCTGGTTTTGTTCTACTGTTAAACAATCAACTTTGAAAGTAATTACGTTCATTGAATATGTTTCGGCACAGCTGTTCTACAATGGTAATGGACAGGTTGCTACCACCTCTCTCAGCATTTAGGAAGTGGCTAAAGGCTGAGAGTTTCACTCACGTCGGGCGGATGGGGACGTAAAATGGCGGTCCTGGGAGCACGATGGGATTATAATAGTTACACGCCTGCCTCGTTACGCTCTGAACACTCTTCGAAAAGAGGAGGGGAGCTATCGCCGGTGTTCATCCATGATCACACTTGGCTTCCGGGTTCCTAGATGAGCTTCAGTAGAGCTTCCTGAAC
>JAODUJ010284037.1:0-15527 GCA_027564615.1 Psolus chitonoides
CAAAGTTAAGACCAATTGCGTCACATGAGCGACATATTGGGTTATCTACTTGATAGAAGAAATCCGTTCGAGCGCATAACCAACTATTTTGAAAAGGTAGCACGCATTGTTGGAGATAGTTTACTCACATATCGTACTAAACCAGAGACTGCAAGAATACCGATTGTGGTCACCCACCATCCTAAAATACCAACCTTACTCAGACAAATTAAGGGATGTTGGCAAAATCTTTCTATTGATCCTTGTATTCGTCATTTATTTAAGGATCCGCCAGTTACAGCCCTCAAGCAGCCCCCCCCCCAAAAAACTTATCAGGTCCACTTGTTCATGCCAAACAATACGTCTGCTGAGACAGCGGAAAATCGCACGAGCAATGTGCCATGTGGCAGCAGCCGCTGCAAAGTATGTCACCACTTGTTACGTGACACTTCCATAATCATCCCTCCTATGGGCGTTAAATTATAGCCTACAATTGTAATTCGACTAATGTATCTTTTCGTTTGTAAACAAAGTGTGTTGGTTCTGTTGGTTGGTTGGTGTGTTGGTTGGTTCTGTTGGTTGGTTGGTGTGTTGGTTGGTTCTGTGTGTGTGTGTGTTCCTCCCCCATTCTCTCGCCGTTCCTGACTACCAAGAACGATCAGATACCAGTGATCAGATTCCTACCTGTAGCATTCATATCACCGGAACTGTGCTCACGTCACCGGAGAGGGCGCTTCATAAGTCCAGAGCCGAATATCTAGAGAGTTTGGCCAACTCGGTCCTCGGTTTTACTGGATCACGTGATATGTACTCACCATGTTGTTAATCCTAGTACAGTTCATTAAGTTCATTAAGTTCATTAACGCGAACGTCAAACACTGAAAACCTGTACACATAATTTGGCAATGAAAACTTCAGTTGACAACATACTTGATGTGTCTGTCCCTCATATAGAGTACATAATCCCTAATACACTTGGTGGAGGTCAACGGTCACATGAGGTCAACAGAGATCGAACACTAAAAAAACCCATATACTATGTGTAGTGTAGGTACACTGTTTATAAACACTATATATTGTTAACGAAAAATTGAATGAACTTCATACTTGGTATATGGATTATCTCTCGTGCGTACATGATCTATATTGGTAGAGGTCAAAGGTCATCAGAGGTAAACAGCCTATATGCTTTCTCATCGATCGTGGACACCGTTAACGGAGTCAACAAGAAACGGACAACCAGTGATCCTGGTGATAAGACACCGAGCTCTAGCATTCCAGCTGAACATTTCAGTTCAGTCTTGTTGAACTGGAATTCAACTAGACTAGTTCACAATGTTCGGTAGTGAATCAGCACCTAATGTTAACTATATCTGCCAAGTTTTACATACTTCCAAAATTTGACCTTAATTGGCCCCTGATGACCGGCAAATGACCTCCACAATTTTCAACACCGCATGTTGACTATATCTACCAAGTTTCAAGTAAACCCATAACTTGACCTCAAATGACCCCTGATGACCTCCAAAAGGTCTTCAAAATGTTCTGCACCGAATGTTGATTGTATGTACCAAGTTTCATGTAAATCCTTAATTTGACCTTAGATGGACCCTGATAACCTCCAAATGACTTTTAAAATGTTCAGCACCAAATGTTGACTACATGTAGCCTACCAAGTTCCATGTAAATATATAATATGACCTCTAATGACCCCTGATGACCTGATGTCCACTAGATGACCATCCACCCAAAATCAATGAACACCCGGGAGGTAGCAAACCCTCAACACTGAACAATCGAACCTGTAGCAGAAGAAGCAATTCGCTGCGTAATCTGTAGGAGAAGCATTTTAGTGTTTTCACAAAATAGCGCCAAATAATGCCAAGATGACCTTTGACCTCAAATTTCCGAACACTCCTAAGGAAGCACTACCCAAGTATAATTATGACAAACCATCGAAACTTTACCACGTAATCTGTAGGAGAAGAAACGTCTTTAGTGTTTTCACAAAAATGGCGCTAAATGATGCCAAGATGACCTTTGACCCCAAATGTCCAAACAACCCAAAGCAAGCACTACCGAACTATCATCATGACAAACTATCAAAACTGTACCACATAATCTGTAGGAGAAGAATAGGTTTTAGTGTTTTCACAAAATGGCGCCGAATGATGCTAAGATGACCTCTGACCCCAGATTCCCGAACACTCCGAAGGAAGCACTACCCAAGTATCATCATGACACACTATCAAAACTGGACCACATAATCTGTAGGAGGAGAAGCATTTTTACTGCTTTCAGTAAGTCGCAAGTCGTGAGAGAAGGTCGTCGACCTTGATACAAGACTACAAACTTGCAACTTTAACTTCATAAAATGACCCTAAATGACGCCAAGATTACCTTTGACCCCAAATTCCTGAACACCCCGAAGAATGCACTATACCCAAGTATCATTATGACAAAGTATAAAACTGTACCATGTAATCTGTAGGAGGAGAAACATTTTCATGTTTTCACACAATGGAGCCAAATAATGCTAAGATGACCTTTGACCCCAAATCCCGAACAATCCGAAAGAAGTACATCACGAGGAATTCCTCATGACCAACTATCATAAGCGTGATACGCTCGGTGAACGAGGAGATACATTTTGAAGGTTTGCAAATGATGTCTTGTACTGACCCCTAAATGACCTTCGACCTAAATTTCAACAGCAACAGCCACACCTACCCCTTCAGTACGCCGACCATCCTCACGGACTGACCAGTAATGGTGTAACCACCCATACTGATCTCACTAGAACTAGGTCTTCGCACTTCGGATAATGCTGCAATGTAATGCACTCTGGTCAAGTTCCATCGACATCGCAGGTAAGCGAGCATCCCCATGGAGGGAGAGCGCGTTTCACTCTCCAAACAGAGCGACCCGTCTCACGTTTAGCCAAGACTGCCGGTGCGGAATGGTGTTCGACACTTTGATATCCCGGTGTAGGCTAGTGGTAAACAAGAACGAGCATAACTCGTAAAGCTGGACCCAGATAAAGTTGGTCTGAGGGGTTGTAGAGTCAGGGGAGCAGTTGTTTCTCCAAAGTCTTGTTCTATCCTGAGTAGATTCCTACACAGCACAGTTAGTTCTGAACTTGATCTGTTTACAATGTTTTCATTGTCTGACCTCTGTTGACCTCATATGACCTTTGACCTCTCTCAAAACAACAGGGACTATGTTCTCATTATGGGGAGCATGTATACCAAGAATAAACTTTATCTGATGAGTCATGGTCTATTTAGCGTTTTTGTGCAAGGGAAAGAACCAAAAATACCTAAATGTCACAAAATTTCCAATCTTAACCAAAAATGTGCTCAACTCTCCCCCCAAATCAACAGGATTAAATTACCCATTATCAGGAACACAATCAGTTTGAACTTGATCTGACTAGACATGGTTGACTTAGACTGTTTACAATGTTTTCAGTGTTTGACCTCTATTGACCTCAGATAACCGCTGACCTCTCTTAAAAACATGAGAAAGACACAAAAAATACCTAAATTTCACAAAAACTATATTTTTGACCAAACATGTGCTCACACCTCCACCAAAATCAATAAGTTCCCTGTGTCCATTTATCATTTGATCTGACTAGGCATGGTTGACTTCGACTGTTTACAATGTTATCAATGTATATTCCTATTGACGTCAGATAAATTTGACCTCTCCCAAAAATAGGGATCACGTACTCATTATGCGGAGCATACACACCAGTATGAACTTGATCCATCTAGGCATGATTGACTTAGGGTGTTTACAAACTAAAGTAGGGACAGAGTAAGTGGGTGAGTGAATGACGTACACAGAGGGCTATAGGCTTCTTCTCTTCGGGACCAGCAAAAATGAAAACTATGGCATTATATAATTGTTGGCATATAAACGTTATTCATGACCGGGGCAAATTTGTCCCCGACTTCCAAAGGACCTGAAACACACACAACGTCAACTTTCGTAAAAGATTTGCTAGTTTGTATTAATCAAGTATCATATTGTAGATAAGCATGTTTTGCTCAGGCCATTTTGAATCTTGAGGGTAAGGAGTGAAACAGTCAACGGAAAAGTGACTCACAATTCACTCAACGGAAGTCATTTTTTACTGAAAATGCGACGCTTTAGGAATATTATAGCAATTATGTTTATGAAAATACACGCATTTTTCGACGGCGACAGCGCTTTACTTCACAGATTGATCTCAAAGCAATTCACAAAATAGAATACAAATATAACAGCACCAGAGTATTACAACAGTACAATATATATTACAACATAAAAATAGTACAGCAGTAAAATTAAAGCAATGAACTATTTTCTCATAAAAATATTACAACAATAAAATTACAGCAATGAAACTACAGCAGTAAAATATTACAGTAATAAAACATTCAGCATAAAATATTACAGCATAAAAAATATATACTCATGACTAGACGACAATAAAAAAAAACAATATGAATAGGTGCGACAGAGATCCTTTGAGAAATACAAGATACGTTCTGCTCAGCTTATGCCGACTCAGTACATTATGTGACCTTTGACCCTAATGCTGCTGTCATAGCCTACTGGCACATTTCTATCATGATTGTGCAGTTGAATGATTGATATTTGCACGAAATTTGATGCGGGTATTCCACCCAATAGTTTCCGAGATATCCTTGCAGAAAAAAAAGTGAAAGAAATGTTACCTCTCGTAAACTTTGTGATATTTGACCTAAATCCCATCAAACTTCTATGCCGAAAACATTCACGCTAGATAGCTGATGTGCTTTCCGAATATTGTTAAATTACTTTAGCACCTTCTGAGGTTTTTTATGGTAACACACCCAGACACTTACAAAAACACAAGAATAGCTTACTACCCCAATTCTGTTGTTGTAACAATAATGTGCTACGATGTATCTGTAGAATACTGCGACAAACTCCTCAACGGGATATAACTGTCGCAAGCGCTTTGTGGTTGGACACAAACGAAAAAGTTATTATTGATGATGGGCTCCCCCCCCCCCCATTAAATCAGACAGCTGCATATTATTTAATCTTGATTTAAAAACGTCAATTGAAATAGCTTCCCTCGTACTTGCAGGTAGGAGGTTCCATTCTGCAAAAGTTCTTGGACAAAAGGAGAATTTGTAGCAGTCTTCAAATGATGATGGATGATGAAAGGAAATGGATGCAGATTTACGCGTCAATATTCCCTTTCCCCCAGTGGAGTTCTGGTAGCAAACAGTATCAATGGCAACATTAAGATGAACTGACTTGTAAAGGAGTGTCAGTCTGGAAACAGCTCGACCTTCCTCTAGAGACTTCCAACCTAACTTAGTGATCATTGACGAAACACTGTTTTTCTAATATATTCTCTGCAAACAAATCTTGCTGCTCTACGCTGAACAACTTCCAGCCTATTTTTGTAGTCTTGATGGTATGGGTCCCATATGCTGGCAGAGTATTCAAGTGTAGGTCTAACCAGGGTCTTGTAGGCAATCTCCTTGACTGCTGGAGAGCAGCTGTACAGGTTTCAGCGAAGGAGACCTAGAGCTCTATTTGATTTAGAGATAGTGTTATTAATATGTTCAGCCCAATTCGGCTTGTGGTTTATTCCTACCCCTAAATATGCAGCCGATTCGCATAGTCGATGCAGTAACTACTGAAGAAGGTCTTGTCACTTTCATCAGTAATTACTGGCGTGTGTTATACTTTCTTAACACCGCTAACCCTAACCTTAATCTTAATACAGTAAGTACTGATCCTGGTTTAACATGTGTTATGTGTTAAACACTTTCATCAGTATAGTTACTGTATCGGCCATGCGTATCGGGTAAAATATGTGTGGTTTTCAACAGTCTGGAGTAGTCTCTCATTCATACAATATGTTGTCTGACGAGGATTTTTCTTATGTGTGATGTGCATAGCGAAGCATTTGTCAATGTTAAATTTCATTTGCCAGTGGGACTCCCAGTTGCAGAGGGTGTTGATATCATTTTGTAATTCTAATTTATCATTTTCATCTTTTATTTCACGATACAGAATACAATCATCTGCGAGGAGTCGCACCTGAGATGTGATTCCCTTTGGCAAGTCCTCCAGGTATATGATGAATAATAAAGGCCCAATGACAGTTCCCTGTGGTACACCAGATGTTACATTACTAGATGATGATGATATACCTTCTAGGACTACTTGCTGGGATCGTTTTGTTAGGAAGTTATTAATCCAGTCATGAAGTGAGCCAGTGATTGTTCGAGCTTTATTAGGAGTCTTTGGTGAGGTACTAGATCAAAAGCCTTACTGAAGTCCATATTGATGACATCAGCTTGCCCTTGTTGGGTATTTTGGCAAGATCATTTACGGTAAGGGCCCATTGAATTTCGCATGAGCGACCTTTTCGGGAGCCGTATTGTTCCTCGTTTAAAACACCATGGCCTTCAAGATGACTCATTTTGGTGTGGATGATATGTTCAAGAAGCTTACAGGGGATTGATGTAAGAGTCATTGGTCTGTAGTTGGAAGGGTCGGAACGGTTGCTTTTTATGAAGATCGGTGAACATTTGCCTTAAGCCAGTCCTATGGAAGTCATCCAGAACTTAAAGACTTCTGATAGATATGCTGCAGGATAGGGGCAATACTATCGGCACATTGCATTAACAATGTCTGGACTAGGCCTTTTTTTGTTTCAGATCCTTTAGAAGCTTTAATATACCTTCAGTTGTAACTTTATTCGGAGGCATTGATTGTGTAGTCGTATTGGCCAAAAATGGAATGTTAGTACAATTTTCACGAGTAAACACTGACTGATTCTGGCTATTTAATGCGTTTGCTTTTTCTGAAGCAGTAGTAGCAATACCCTTCGTTGTGTTGAGTGCTGACACACCAGTAGAACTTTGCCTTAAACTCTTTATATATCTCCAAAATGGCTTGGTGTTATTGCTTGTCAGGTTTTCACCAACTTCACTTAAATGTTTGCTGCGAGATTTCCTTATACTCTGATAAACGGCGAAGTTGTCTAAAGGTGTCCCAGTCACTAGCTGATCCTGTTCTACATGCTCTATTATAGGCCCTGCGTTTACGCCTAATTACTTTTTTGTGAGATTCTCTAAAATATGGTAAGCTGTTATTTGGTTTTGTAAGTTTCGAGGGAATATATTGGTCCATTGCAGGAGCGAAGCTGTTCTAAATCCTGCCCACGATTGGTTTACAGTAGAGTTTCTATACACCTCCTCGGTGATGGAAATGGCATAGGATATCACATCTTCATTTATCTGATTGAAGTCAGCCTTTTTGTATAGGAACAATTTCCTACGTGGTTGTTTGATATTCTGTGATGAAGTGCAACAATCAACAGACACAATGTCATAGTCTGAGAGACCAGGGATAATGTTAACCGTTTGTACAAGGATGGGGACATTTGTAAACACCAAGTATAGAATGTTATCTCTAGACACAATTTGATGCAAGTTCTGTTTCTGGGCTATATATCATCATTCGTCTACTAACAACATGGTATCTGCCTCTGTGTGCAATGCTAGCATTGTTCCAATTTACATTTGGCAGGTTAAAATCCCCGGCAAGAATGATTTGACTACTCTTGGGTACTT
Organism: Psolus chitonoides; assembly: GCA_027564615.1. Lineage (NCBI taxonomy): Eukaryota > Metazoa > Echinodermata > Holothuroidea > Dendrochirotida > Psolidae > Psolus > Psolus chitonoides. Next base: position 7,614 of record JAODUJ010284037.1, read on the forward strand.
TAGATATATCATTTTCTAATTCGGTAATGCAATTCAGGTCAGGGGCAGTGATGCCAGATTGTTTTCCGTAAAATGCACCCATGTATAAAGCTGATTCACCCTCAACGTGTATACTGGCCCAGATAGATTCACAGTTAGACTGTAGATCCACCTCTTCCTTTGCGATGATATTGTATTTAAAAGCTATAAAAACACCCCCACCAGTAGGCTAGTGTTTGTAATACGGTCTCTACGAAAACTCTGGTAATTATCTGGTAAGAATTCACTCGAGAAGACAGAGTCTTGAAGCCAACTCTCAGTTCCTATTGTGTCGGGGTTCTCAATGTCTAATAAAACTTGAAATTGGGGGATCTTGTTACAGATGCTCTGGAAATTGATGTTTATAATCTTCAATGAAGGATCTGGTCTGTGGTGCTTCTTTTTGGGGGTTTCAGTGGGCTAGAAGAGTACATGGGGCAACCAGGGCTCGAAGAGCGAGAAATTTGGCATGTGCCACATTTATGACAAACCCACACATAGGAGGAATGTTGCATATGTGCCTGGTAATTAATGTCATGCATGGCTGTACACTTGTCATGGAACCACACCTGACACTCCTAACATTTCATAGTTTTTTATTGGAGTTCACATTTTTCCACAATCTCCACAATCTGTGTTTTAGCAGTGTTTGGGCCAGAGTTCATCTGAATATCCGCAGACAATAATATGATGAGAGTTATGCGGGTTATAGTGTGCCTTAGTTTGTTTGTAGAATTGTACGCATAATTTGGGATCACCTGGTTGGAGTTTGATGAAAATATGGAACGAGCTTACCCGATCTGTTTCACACTTTATGGAGTTGGAATTCGATATGGCGTAATACTGATGAGTAGTAGTTGTGGTGTGTTTAATGGCGTGTCAAAGCAGCGAAAGGGCTGTAAATATCCTAAGCCATGTATATCTGAGATCCATGTTGGTTGTGTAGCTATTGTTAAGATAGACCAACTTTGAAAGTCAATAAGATCCGAGTAAAATCCAGTTAAATCCATTGTGAAATAAACTCTAAAATATATGCTAAAATCAGCTGACTTAGCAAGCACTAACACAGTATGTGGATACTTTAATAAGTTAATAAGCTTAGGTCATTAAAATATAATGTTACAATGTTGGGCTTTACGAGCCGCCTATATAATAAAAATAAAGTTAAAAGACATCAAAACTTCACGATACAAATTCAAAAGAAGGGCTATAAAATGTTCAAAATATTGCAAGCGAATGTTCATAAGATCTGATGCTCAGTAAAAATAGACACATCGACAGAGAACGTGTGTCCAACCACGCGACCCGACGCGACTGTGTGTGTTAGAAGGGGCCCGTTGGAGAATCTTTGAGTTCTTGAGTAATATGTCACGGATGGGTACGACATGTGGGTGATAAGTCAAACCTAAGGGAATATGATTAGAATTATTACAAGGAACCATCAAACAGCATCATAATCGAGAGCGGGGCGTATCGCGCCCTAATGTAACAACCACGGTGTCCCCATTTCAGCCCCTACAAGTACATGTGTTGGTTCCATTGTCCAAATGTTTTTAAAAGACAAAATGGATTGATGCCAGTTTAAGCCAGGCTAGATTGTGTACATGTGTGCATCCGTCTGTCTGCCTGCGACGAGTTGGCTTGTAACCACAACAAACAACTGAATAAAAGTACTCTAACTCTGTAGGAATGTCATTTTCAGTAGGCCTATTATTTTCAAATTAAATTTCAAATGTTGCAGAGATTTTCTTCAAATCATTATCTGAAACCCTATGTAAATATCTCTAGCCTTTCTTGAGTTATATCATTTAACATTGATCACATCAGCCGGAAAACACCTACTGGCATCAATTGTGTCATGTCACAACTTCACATTGTCTCCAGAAGCTTCTGATTTTCTTTATAATAGATTACTAAGTTACAATTTAATTCTCCTACCTATTAATATTCGATCAATAGCCGTACCTTTCATATTGGTGAAATGAAAAGCAATTGAGTTATAATGGATGACAAAAAGCCGCACTTGCCTAAGTGCATCGATGACATAAGAAAAGTGACCAGACGCTCAATTAAAATTGAAATATAAATAAACTTAAAATCAATAGCTTCAAAAAATCATTTTGGTGTGCACTATTCATTTCGGTGTTCACTATTCACTTGGGTGTACACTAATCATTTGGGTGTGCACTATTCATTTAGGTGTATACTATTCATCTTGGTGTACACTATTAATTTTGGTGTACACTACTCATTTCTGTGTACACTATTCATTTCAGTGTACACTATATCCATTTCGGTGTACGCTATTCATCTTGGTGTGCACTATTCAATTTGATGTACACTAATAATGTTGGTGTACGCTATTCATCTTGGTGTGCACTAATAATTTCGGTGTGCTCTTTTCATGTTGGTGTGCACTAATAATTCCAGTGTACACTATTCATTTCAGGGTGCACTATTCCTGTTGGTGTGCACTATTCTTTTACATTATTTTGATCATTTTACATTACATAATCATTTACATTACGGTACTGTTTGGGCAAATGTTTCCCCTTCCAATATAAACTCTTTCTACTTCCAAAAAAGGCCGTTATAATTACTTGCAATGTACGTTTTCGTGACCTGCATACAAGTTGAGAAACTTATTTTCATGCAGGAGTGGAGGTAACACTTCCCAATCACTCATGTTTCATTTTCAAATCTACCAAACAAGATCACGTCTACGACACTAGACACAGTTCGAATATTTATCAATAACGTACGTACTCAAAAGTAGGCTACGATTTTATGACCCAGGGTATTGGACTGATTTAGTCCAAACAATCATGCGTATTCTATATCTTTACCCCATTTGGAAAAATCTTTGTGAGAAACGTTTCAATCAACATTTATAATTTGTGGTTTTCGACTATGTGGTGGGAGTGGGTTATATTCTTGTAGTGATTATTCCTTATACATTTTGATGTATGACCTTGATCAACTTAGTTTCTATTAGTCCCTCATGTTAGTGTCTCCTTCACTTGAATTTATCATTGTAATAAATACTTGTTCATAGCCTACTTTTATCTCTGTAAATTGTGTTCATCCTTGTTGGAAATGTGAAATTCAACTAAAAGAACACTGGAAAATGTTAACAATTTGTTGAATGTTTATGTTCGGGTAAAGTACCGACATTCTAGCTATTTTCCTTGAGTATGTCTGGCATCTATGAAAACTGAAACATGTGGTGCTTGGTTAGTGATAATATCATCCATAGAATATCTGCATTACAGATACAAGTATATTATAAACTATACTATAGTTGGTTAGCAGAAAACCAGTTGCAGAACTTATGTAATACATTAGAAGCAGTATTAGATAAAGAATGTATGGTAATTTTGTCTGAGAAGATATTTGTGTCATATGCAGAAAGTAAAATTTCAGCAGTATCATTCACAGTAATGTCATTCCTGTATACGATAAGAGTAGAGCCCTGCACCCCACCAAATTTTGTTGACGTTTGAACGTCTCTGAAAGACTGATACTAGGTATTGGGGCCTATATGAAACTGCATGCCAAACCAGTTAGGAACATTTCCTAGATATGTTATAGAGGAGAATATCGTGATCGATAGTATCAAAGGCTTTCGAGAGATTAGGAAACACTCCGCTTGAAATATTTGTTTAGGCTAGTACACCTGTGATACCTGATAAAGTTATTCATATTAGGGATGACGGGAAGACTAAAGAAAGTAATGTGAGTTTTCATCATAGGCGTACGGCTCAAGTCTGCCTAGGGGGGCAAGCCAGTTTTGCCCAAAAATTGTTAGCATTTGCCCGAATCTCTAAAAAGGTTAAATCATCACAAAAGTCCCTTTTGAAGGCCCATTTCCCAGAAAAATCCATGAAAATGTGGTTAATACTACATTTTCATAGACTTTTCTGGAAAATAGGCTCTCAAAAGAGATTTTTTGGCAATTATTCCGTTTTTAATCACTCCCCTCTGCCCGAAAAATAAAGCCGGCCGCCCGAAAATGGCCAATTTCCCGAAACGGGGGGGGGGGGGACAATTGCCCCAACCTCCGGTCCGTACGCTTATGGTTTTCATTCGCGAACAAAAAAAGTTATCTTTCTAGAAACTTAATTTCATGGCTGGGCAAAACCTGGTTCCCGCTTTGAGATCTTTAACAAATTACTCAATTTCCAAAGGTAAATCTAATTCAATATGATTATTTCCCGCCTAAACAAATTCGATACAACAGTTGAGGTAGCGCGCAATATGTACAGCTCAGAAACTCGATAGCATCAATTGCAGTTTCCATTGACTGAACGTGTCAGTTGCATGACCAGGTATGACTAGTCTAAATGAAACCATTGTTCGTTTCAACATGAATGTATAGAATAGTTACCCCACTTATGGATGAGAAAGCTAAATAGACAATTTTGTTTTAATGAATCTCGAAATTATTTGTTTTCGTGACTCAAAAGCAATTAAGGCAAGCGTTTTAAAAATATCACTGGCAGAGGGAGCGTGTATATAAATTTTGACGGAAGTTTTGCCTAATAAATCTAGCGCGAGAATCGATTTATTGAAATTGCTATTAGCCGTACCAGATATACATGTCTAAGAGCCTAATGCGTCATTTTCTTCTGTTAATAATACATGACCATGTTTTTTTCGTATTCTATCACGACAGTCGTTATGGCGATGATCTATTTGCTTCCATTAAAAATATGTACGAGGAAGTATATTATTTCACTTGACTAAATCGCTGAGAATCGGTCATTTACCAACTTAGAACTGAGGTGAAAGTACCCATAGAAAACGTTCGGTCAAGCGAGAGAATACTTCGTCGCGTGTGACAATTCTACTATGTATTTGCTGAGAGAAGTAACAGTTTTCTGCAGTATAGCCACTACTAATGGGTCTGCACAAATTTTGACCAAGCAACAGACAACCTCCTGAGTAATAATTGAGATGTTGTTTCCCTGGATTTCTGACGGCAAAGAAGAAGTCAAAATAGCTGTATTTTATCTATTTATATATAGAACACAGCAGTTCTTATCTATCTGATTTGGTTTACCAAATTTCGTGACCAAAAACTTGCATTGTTAATGTTTATTTAGACGATTGTATTATAGATAAAAAATACTAATCAGTATAAGCATGCATTGTTTGGCCAAACGACATCGGCAAAATACATTGACTGACAAGATATTGTAACGGATTCAGTTCATCTCAGCCAATTCTTATACTGGTATGTGTTACGTTAACGATTAGTTTTATAATGGAGCCAGCTAATATCACTGATGATCTCGGTTCTATTGATCTTCCATCGTTTGTGCAGTTTGTGTCCCTAGGACTCGGTCTACCAATCATTGTTGCCAATACCTTTATTGTTATTGCTTATTTCATCGATCGAGAAATTCGGAGAATACCCGCCAATTTCTTCATTCTAAACATGTCCATAACTGACGGTCTCACCGGGTTGAACCTGATTTTTCAATATGTATGGATTAAAAATGGCGCCCATATCCCAACTGCCGACGACGTACCCTGTGTAATATGGGGCTTTGTTGCATATTGTTCAGTGATCGTATCCGTAATGTTTGTGTTATTGATTACTTGGGATAGACTGCAGATGGTCACATATCCGTTTAGGTATCGTCTACGGACAAGACTAAGGGCGTACTGCCACGCATTCATCGCTTGGATTTATTTTGTACTGTACGCGATTTTGGTGACTGTAGCATCTCCACTGATTTCTGAACATATCTTCAAACAGAAGATTGCTACCGGATTCTGCATTATATCAACATATGCGTTGACTAAAATCCCATATTTTAGCATGGTATTGGACTTCTTATTACCTTTAACTGTGCTCACTATTTTATCAATCCTTATTTGCCTCCGTCTTAGGCGCATGGAGGTCACGGGCAACTCTGAAACCGATTCACAAGTCAACAAAGCGTATGCTGATCCAGAAGCGACGACATCCGAGTTGAATGAGACTGATTATGTTGCTAAGGCAACAGTGTCGTCTAATCTAGATCTCAATCACGTATCCACAGGGATTACATCTGGTCAGAGAAATCGAAAGTTGAGAACGAATACTGCAACTGTGTATTTGCGGCAGACACATACGAATGTTCGAAAAACAATAAGGATTTTATTTATTTTCGTGTTTGTTTATGTAATATGTTGGGCTCCTCTTTACCTGGTGTATGTAGTGAAAGATATCATCTTCGTGCCACCGTGGGTATTCCAATTCGTTGCTATGGGAATTTCAACCAACTCATTAATGAACCCCATCCTATACGCATTCATGAGCCAAAAATACCGGCATAGGCTGGGCCTTATGTTAAGATGTAAGCATCGATAATGCCACCAGTCAATCAGTGTTTAGCAAGGGCGGTATCACATCCAAGTCAATACAAAAAATTACCGCTATAGACTGAGCCTTATGTTAAGATGTAAGCATCGATAATGCCACCAGTCAACCAGTGTATAGCAGCGGCGGAATCGCACCCAAATATTCACTGATCGAGTGATCCAGCCACCGACGCCGCCTGGGCGGATCCAGGAGGGCGTTTCATGTGCGGACGCACCCTCTTTTTGACGTATCAAAACAAATAATGTGAAAAAACATGGCTGGTTTCACAGTCTCCAGAATGCACGGGCCAAAATCCACATAATAGCGTTAAAAATCCCAAAACTTTCTTGGGTCCACTCCATCGGCCAGGATTGTGTGCGTATACATTATCGCGGTTCATTTTCAAAACGCACCCTCCTTTCAAAAGTCCCGGATCCGCCCTGCGCAGGGGTTTCGTGCGTGTTGAGCGGCGCCTTTATGACTGACACTAGCGGTGCCTTAAACGCCATATTCTGGCTGCGCAACGGTATATGACCGCTGGGACCGATATGGCAATCCGCATCTGGTGTGTATTATAAAGCACAGTGAGGAGAGTTTAAGGTATATCATTTCTTCACTACGGAAATCTCAGTGATTACATGTAGTACAAACAGGGTAAGGGGAAGGGAAGAAGCAGAGGGAGGTTGGGAGAAAGTGAAGGGGTGTGGGGTGTAGTGACTGCAATTTAGTTATTAATGTAAGTCGGTTTACGTATGCAATCTCAGAATGCTGGACATCTAAGTTCTACATGTAACCTATTCCGGATATAACGATTCTGGTCAGACATGCCGTACAATGTACGTTAAGACTAGGCTATATATTGTCATGTAATGGTATGACGATACCCTACGTCTGCCAATATGATTCGAGTGTGTCCCTTCAAGACTTTGTTTACTAGCTTCGAGCCCGCTTGCCATTCATTGCAGAAGCGCTGTCTCTTTATTCATGCCGAATTGTATGGAACATTTATCACCGACAGCGGAATCTCACCATCATTTGTTTATGTATTTCCTTGTTTTATTGCGAGACAGCTTTTCCGTAATCTAGCGCGGTTTTTTCTTTGATTTTTTAGCGTCACCCCTGTGTTGGAGATCATTCTTAATTGGTGAATAGTTATAACGACCGCCCCAGACCCTGCGGAAGGCGTGGCCTATTTTGGCCTATTCGCACGTGTGAGTAGCATGTGATGTTTTTGCTCCCCGCTGATTGGTTGAAGCTTGCTGAGCGCTGCTGGAGTAATATTTTGGCTTCAACAAGCGGTTTTCGTAAATTATCCCCACTTAGTCAGTGGGGCTACTTACGAAGAAGTGATACCTACCTCCTGGGATACCTACTACTGCGAATATACCACCGATTCCGGCGGTGGGAATCGTCGGAGGAACTCACCTTAAGTGCTGACGGGATGAAGAAGGTCGGCCCACATTTCCTCCTCGTTCCTCCAAGGCCCTCTCAGCCTACTGGGAGGGACCCGCGCTGTCCCGCAAAGAAGCGCGGAAAGCTGACGA
>JAODUJ010284038.1:0-10107 GCA_027564615.1 Psolus chitonoides
GGTGGGTAAGGGTGAGTAAGGGTGGGGGGGGGGGGGGGTGCGATGTTAATGTTAATTGTGATATTTTGTCAATTGTGATATTGAGTCATGGCTATTCGAGATGGTCGATGACGTCACTGTCACGTATTATTCTCCATCCACTGCGACTTTACCTCCACTCCAGGACCAAAGCCCAGGTCATGTTCGGTGTAGGTTCAGAACTGTGCTCCCCTTAGATCAACTTTATCTGGGACCAGCTTATACGAGTTGTGCTCGTTCTTGTTTACAGTGTCTATTGCCATGGTGAGGTAATTTATATGAAAATGGAAGCATTGGTTCAAACTAGAGCACCAATGGTGGAGTAGGTCATACCGCACTACACAAATGTGTTTTATATGTTACAATTTAGGGCCCAAAATAATCGTAAGGCCCAACAAAATTAGGCCTAAAGATATAGGTTTTTTTAGCTCCAAAAAATTAAGGTGCAAACATTTTTAAGACCCAAAACATGTTAGGGCCCAAACAAATTTACAGCCCCAAAAAATGTAGGGCCGAAAAAATGTAGGGCCAAACAATTTTAGGGCCAAAAATGTAGTGATTGGAGTGATTTCATAAAATGACCCATAGGTGACTTCCTGAACCTGAATCCTGAACAACCCAAAAAGGGCATCACCAAAGTACCATCGTGATAAACCCTCAACGTTGTACCATATGATTGGTAGGGAAGGAAGCATTTTGAGTGATTTCATCAAATGGCCCCTGTGGCCCATAGGGGACTTTGGCCCAAACAATTCTGAACAACCCAAGACGGCACTATCAAAGTACCATCGTGACAAATCCTCAACATTGTACCATAGAATTTGTTGGAAAAGAAGCATTTTGACTAATTTCATAAAATGGCTCATATGGCCCTTACATGACATGATCTTTGGCCCGAAATTCCCGAAGGAGCAATACCGAACGAAGCACTATCGTGACAAACCCTCAACATTGTACCATACAATATGTTGGAAAATACTCATTTTCAGTGGTTTCATAAAAATGGCACACATGGCTCACAGCTGACCACGAGAGGCTGGTCCACATCACCAAGTTACCTCTTTGGAATGACCGCCAGCAATAACTTATCTCACTTTTATGACCTTCCGTAGGTCAGTATCAAATGTTTACCATTTTGGCTGTTCTTCTGAACGGATTTTACCCCCCTGCCATAATACTGTACCGTATCACACAGTGTATCACTATCAGTAGCATCGTATGCAGCCTAGCCAGCCACTGCATCTGTACTATACTGTATACGTGTATGTGTAGTACTAGACTAGTAATCTATATTGTAACAAACATCATGGACGACAGTATGAGAAATATTGGCGACGCGGTTAAGCGGTAGATGGGCTGGGAAACTGAACGAAGGAGAAAATTGTTTAGTGGGTGAATGAAGAGGAAATGCAGATGCAGTCGGATGACTCAGAAGAACGATCATGTGGTTACGAAATACAATTCGACGGATGGAACAAAGATTGGAATCTTTTTGTTTGCGTATCGGAAATACGGGACATCACCATTCTTGCCGGTGATAATGTGAGTTTCATTAGCCTAACATAATAGTAATATAGGCATCAATGTCGGTTCAACGTGCAGTAGGCCTAAAGGCACGTATGCCAAGCATGGTTTTACTCTTTTGTATAGGTCTACACCCCAACCAGACATGAGCCCGAGTTCCGAGTACTGAGAATCGCAGATATAGATGGTTCTCCAGAAATTTACTGAATGATGGTACATTCACTCCAACTCCCAGCAATTTTTATTGATTTGAAAGGATTTATTTGTTCCGTTGGTGTATGATTTTTTTTAATCAATGTATGTATTTGGATATACTTTTGTCAGCTTAGTAGCCGCCAAGATTCATATCAATGAGAACTATACTTAAAGTTATGTTTCCGATCTGGCCAGTGGCGGCTGTGGGGAATTTGGTTTGGGGAAGCAAATACAAAGTTTGGGGAGGGCACACCCAATATTTGAGGGGACAAAGTCATGATGTCATAGACGAAATTTTGCCTAAATAACATATAATTTGACAATGGGGGGGGGGGGGAAAACACAGTGGGGGGGGGCATTCATTGGCGAACAGTTATACTGGAAATTCAACAGAGGTCAAATACTCAAAACAGTAGTGATCATGACACAAGAACCCTAATATTTTGGGTGCAGTTTCAAGGTCATTTGAGATCATCATTGATGTAGGTCAAACACTAAATCTTAATACATGTCAGAAGTTCAGCTGCCAGCAGGGAGTCTGGGCTGATTCAGTGAATTACAGTTCTGGAGATGAGACCGGAAACTGAGTATTCCACATGGGACGTGGACGAGTACTCATAAGAAAGAGTGAGAACATACATTTTTTTTTTTCACAGAGGAAAAAAGCGAAATCAATTATTCGCCGCAAGAAACCAGTACAGCCAGCAGAAGTGCAGGCAGAAGAGCATCGACAGGATGCCGAACTACCGATGATGTTAGGTACGACATTCTTCGAAGTTGGCTCTATTTGCACATTCAGGGGCAAAATTTCTGTCATGATTGCCTCGATAGTCGTTTCTGCTGCTGAAGACAAATGCTGATATTGTTACTGGCTTGGAGTCGGGCTGTGTGATAAAATTCAGGCCAGACCACCTGCAAGAGGCCAATTACAAACTTTCCTCAAACGTGAAGAGTACAGTACAAAAACTGAAGCTAAAATACATGACCTCTATCACGAACAAAGCTACAAACACGGATCTTGCATACCGTAAGGCTGGCTTTGAGAGGCTTGCAGCTTGGCTTCCTCTTGCGGGGAAGTTGTGCAGACCACCCGAAAATCCGCTCGCTAAAGGAGACTGAAAATCCGCTCGCTAAAGGAGACTGTTTCCAACATGTGTGATCCACTCGACCTACTGATATTCAATGTGGTAGTCAACTATTGCATTACATACTCAATTGAAGATAACTTCGAGGAACTAGATAAGACCATGGGTGAGATGTGGAAAGTGTCAATAATTAGCACTGATTGCACTGCACACTTCAGTTTCATTCGTTCCGTCACAGTAAAATTCACCTGTGAAAGTTATATTTACACTGAAAAGAGGGGAAGTCAGTGATTCCTTTATCATCAGATTATCGGCAGCTAGCTGTAAAATCCATCCGAAATGCAGAGGATATGGCAATTCCGGAATCTGGGACTGATGCTGAGGTAGATCCACCAGTACAGTAAGGGATCTATAGCTGTGTAAGTGTACGAATGAAACGTATGGCCCTGCATTTTCGACTCGCCACCCTTTGCTTTGCATACCTAAATGTTGAGTGTGTGTGCCTTTCGAACTTCAAATAAGCATACATAGCATTGTAACTATTTGCCCTACCTCATACAAACTATATTTTCTGAATGAGAATTGAATGAGGAATCTGAATATGCCATCAAATTGAAGGTATGGTATCAAACTATTACGCCTGGCAATGTTCACAAAAATATGTGAAATTTTATATTTTGGTAGAAGTTTCACATCTCCTCTTTGACTGTCTATCATTATTTACCTGCAATTGCTGAGTTCTTTATGACATTTCCCATCAGAAAATATATACTTGTGGGGGGGGGGTGCCTATTATGATAATTGGGATGTGTTGATACAATACTTGAAAAACAAATTGACATTACTCCAAAACCTTACAACTTATATTGAATTTTAGCTCATACCAGCTTTAGGGATTTTGGGTGGATGGTCATCTTAGTGGTCATCTGGCCGGTGGACAATTCAGGCCGAGATTGTCGGATGGACAGGGAAGTTGGCACATAAGGTCTTTTCCACAATCAATGTTGTACTAACCAAGTGAGAGATTTCCTAGATATTCTGTCATTTGCTTGACCTAGTTGGAGACTACCTTGGGTAGCTTAACCAGCTATGTGTCATAAATCTGCCATTGTTGGTGTTACGTTACTCACAATAGTCTTCTTTTTCACCTATAATTGTATTCCTACATTCAATTCCTTGTCATTTTTGCGTGAAACATTTTAGACAGGAGAAATTTAGAGCAAAAACTTGTTTTATCATTGCTAAACATATTATACAAGACATTAAGCCCAACAAGCTTTCTATTGGCCTAATGATCTAAACAAATGCAAATTTCGGCCAAAATTGATCCAAAATTGACTATTTCAGGCAAAAAAATTCTCTGTCTTTGAAAAATTTAAGCCATTTTGGACTTGTACCTTGTACCAAATTTCACTATCAGTTTTGGATTGTTTTATATACTGTTATACATTATTTCGCGGAACTGGTACACGCAAAAAGTCAACGCAATGTTTTTTATCAACAGTAAACCCCATAGAAACACCAACAGCCAATCTGAGGGCCTAAACACCTGGATTTGGGTTTGAGAAGAGAGTGAGAACAAATGTGAAATTTGGGCCTATTTTTGAAGAAAACAAGAGCACCAATGGAGCAGTAGCTCAAAATATATCACCACAAATGACCTCTAGATGACCGTTGACCTCACATTCCTGAACATCCCGAAAGAAGCACTACCAAAGTCTAATTATGACAAACCCTCAACATTGTACCATAAACTGTTGGAGAAGAAGCATTTTAGCCGCTGTCATGAAATTACACTGAATGACCACTACATGACCATTGACCTCAAATTCCTGAACCCTAAGGAAGCACTACCCAACTACAATTATGACAAAAACTCGCTTGTTCTCCTATATATTTAATGGTATAGTGTTATAAACTGACCACTAGATGATCGTTGACCTCAAATCTCTGAATATCACTGATGACCTATCACTCAATGATCATTGTATCAAAGTTTCGTCCAAATCTCTTAAAGCGTGTATGCATGGCACAACTTTGGCCCTCAACTGACCACTCAAATGACTACTGACCTCAAAGTCTGAACACCCCAGAGGAAGCACTACCCAAGTCCAATTATGACGAACCCTCAACATTGTACCATAAAACTGTTGGAGAAGAAGCATTTTAGCCGCTTTCATGAAATGACCCTGAATGACCACTATATGACCATTGACCTCAAATTCCTGAACGCCCCTAAGAAGTACTACTCAAGTACAAATATGACAAAAACTCAACACTGTACCATTAAATCTGTACGAGAACAAACATTTTGACCGTTTTATAAATTGACCCCAACTGACCACTAGATGACCGTTGACCTCAAATCTCTGAATATCACTGATGGCCTATCACCCAATGATCATTGTGTCAACGTTTCGTCCAAATCTGTTAAAGCGTGTATGCATGGCACAACTTCGGCCCTCAACTGACCACTAGAAGACTTTGGACCCCAAATGAAACTCACATGACTACTGACCCAATCCCTGAACACTCCAAATGAAGCACTACCCAAGTATAATTATGACAAACCCTCACTCAACATTGTGCCATGAAAACTGTAGGAGTAGAAGCATTTTTACTGTTTTCATAAAATGACCCCGAATGACCCCTAGATGACGGTTGACCTCAAATTCCTGAACACCCCGAATGGAGCACTACCAAAGTCTAATCATGACAAACCCTCAACATTGTACCATAAAAACTGTAGGAGAAGAAGCGTTTTGGCCGTTTTCATAAAATGACCCCTAGATGACCGTTGACCTCAAATTCCTGAACACCCGGAAGGAAGCACTACCCAAGTATAATTATGACACTCTCTACACTGTACCATTAAATATGTAGGTGGAGATACATTTTGCGTGTTTTCAAAATGACCCCAACTGACCATTGACCCCAAATCTCTGACCACCACTGATGACCCAACACCCTATGGTCCAAGTTTCATCAAAATCCATTGGGGCATATGCGCCACAGAACAATTTGAACAATTGTGAACAGATACATAGATAGATAGATAGATAGAGTGACGGTGGCAGATCACAATAGCTCAAACAGCTAATAGCTGGTTTGAGCTGAAAATACCATGACTGACAAATAGATGACCTTTTACCCAAAATGAACACCCTACATGAAGCATTGCTGAATATTGTGTCAAATGCTCAATACTCCACTATGAAAACTTGACCTTTTAACCCCAAAACCCTGAACACCAAAAAGTAAGCTCTTCTCGGCTGTTATTGCAGCAAACCCTCAACATTGTACAATCAATTTGTAGGGAGAAGGCTATTCAGTGCTTTTCATAACACGACCTCCAGATGGCCCCGAATACCTAACCACACACGATGACCCACTTCCATTAATAATTGTGACCAAGTTTCTGGACAATCTATCATAGCATATAAGCCTATGCAAAGGACTACTTTAAACCATACAAAATATGCAGGCTTCTGGTGTTTTTTATTCCTTTACGGAGGCAGGCGAACGGTATCTATGCAGTCGCGCTTGTATGTGTGTGTGTGTGAGCCGCCTGCTTGTAACCACGATAAGTGAAACAAGGTCCGATGATTCTCATGCTTGGATGGTAGATTACCCATAGTGACTGGATGGTCCCTATTGTTTTTGGCTGAAGTTAAATGTCATCTGAGGTCAACAGAGGTCAAATAGTGAGAACATTGTAACCAACGTAACTTGATGATGCATACTTCAATTGAGCTCATACTTGGTATGTGTGTTCATAATAGTTAGTACACGGGCCCTATTGTTTTTGGTTGAGGTCAAAGGTCATCTGAAGTCAAACACCGAAAACCTTGTAACCACCATTACTTGATAGGGCAATCTCTAACTGAGCTCATACTTGGTATGTGTGCTCATTATAGTTAGTACATGGCATTTTGGGTGGAGATCAAATTTCATCTAATATGTTAGTGCTAAATGACAAGAAGACAGAGTTCATTTATTTCCCGGTGGTTCAGTCCGCCCCTGAGTTTGGAGATAGGGCAAAGTATGTATTTTTGTATTCCTTGTGACCAGCCGAGTAATTTAGTACATTCAAATGATTGGGATATTTTTCAATTTTGACCCCTGTATGACCCATACCAAAAAATTCCTGAGGGCAGCCCAAGCCAGATTTGCTTAATATCCCTCAGTCATATCAAAAACACTTTCAAACCTTTGTTCCCATCATTTGATCACGGGACATTAGTATTGGTCCTCTATATCTGAACGCACATCGAAATTTGGACACCCCCTCTCTCAATACCGATAGTATTACTAGTCTATCAGGTTATTTGCACTATCAGCTCGCGGTACATGAATTATGTGTATTGTACCAAATATGCAATGAGTACGTAGTGGATTAAGTGACTGTTTTGCACTAAACCCAAATATTTTCCTCCATATTTCTGTAAAACTCGAAGCCCATGCATACTAACCTAGGTTGCTTTGCGCTCTCCGCCCGCGGTCTATGAATCATGTGTATTGTGCCAAATATGCAATGAGTAGTTGATTAACTGATTAGGTGACTTTTTTGTACTAAGCCTAACTTTTTAAGGCCAAATTTCCTCAAAACTCAGAACCCATACTAACCTAAGTTGTTTTAAGTACATGCATTATGTGTATTGTGCAAAATATGCAATGAGTAGTAGATTAACTGATTAAGTGACTTTTTTGTACTAAGCCTAACTTTTCAACGCCAAATTTCCCTAAAACTCAGAACCCATACTAACCTAAGTTGTTTTAAGTACATATTGTATTATGTGTATTGTGCTAAATATGCAATGATTAGTGGAAAAAGTGACTAGTTGCACTAAAACTGTTTCCCCCAATATTTCGGTACACATAAAAACCGATAATAGCCTAAGTTGCTTTGCGCTCCCCGTGCGCGGTACATGAGAACTATGTGTTTTGTGCCAAATAAGCAACGAGTAGGCCTAGTGACTGATTAAGTGAATGTTTTGCACCTAAATATTGTTCTCAACATTTTCGTCAAACTCGAAACTGATACAAAGTTGCTTTGCGCTCTCCGTGCGCGGTACATGAGAATTATGTATATTGTGCCGAATATGCAATGAGTAGTAGATTCAGTGCATGTTTTGCACTACAGATGCAGGTCCTATACCTGTGTCTTTGACATTTTGCTCGTCAAAAGCTCTTCTGCAGTTGTAGGTCTCGCAGACACTGTTTTCGGTGTAACAGTGGCAATTGGCTTCTGTCAGGAAATTACCATCAATTGGGTACGTTCAGTACAGTAGCATACGATGGCCAAGCAGTGATGACGAATACGTTGCTATAAGCTCTTTCAGTATTTAGGAAAGTGGTTAAAAACTGGGATTTAACTCACGTCCGTCTGGGGCACTCTCTGAATAAGTGTTGAAAGCATAAGAATAAGTGTCCATCCGCGATCACGTAGGTCCTAAACCGGGGGAACTCTAGGTTGGCAAATACAACTTTTTCATAATTTTTTGAAAGAGCGGCAAAATGTTAGACAAAAATCTTGAATAACATTCTAAGAATATTTTAATAACGTTAGGCCTATATCTTGACATCAAAATATTTCAAAAACGTTTTTCTAATGGGCCTATCATAAAAATGAGTATTCTTGAGAGTGTGTTTACAACATCATTATGATGTCATTTAGTAACGTAAATATAATGTTCTTGAAAACTTGAACATCGCAAAAACGTTCTCTGAAACATCGTACTGATGTTTTTATGATGTTTTTCAAAATGTTATTTACCCAGCCTTATTATCACTCAACATTTAATGGGTAATATAATGTATTTGAGAGACATTTTTTACAATGTTTTTATGATGTTTAGAAAACATCATTGTGTTTGCTGGGTAAGTAAAAGATCAATAATCACAATAAATTCCGGTAGCGTTTGCATGGTTTATTAATGTTAACGAAAGCTATTTATAATAAAGAAACAAAAGCTGAATACAAAACAAACAGACGGAATTCCGTAAACATCCGATGTTTATTGCGTAATGCGACTGCTTAGCTGTAGTGTATACTTTAATTTGGAATACCGGCGTAGGCACATACCGGCATGTAAAATTACCTTGCTTATAATCAACTTCCAACAAGTGTGGATGGATTTTAGACGGAAGAACGTAGTACGGGTGTGGCGAGGGATCATAAGCTTATCAAAATGTATTATTCATTCGGTAGTATTTACATTTTAAAATATGAAATGAATGACAATATATACAGTTTATAGTATGAAACGCGCAAGTTTCCGTTTGGACCCAAACAAGTTCGCAAACAAACGCAGACTTTCCAAACCTTAAGGTAGCGCACCACCATTTGCTGATTAGATTGATATTCATTCGCGGAAAGTGTTCCCCCTCAAGAACTGAGTGCCTAAACATAATGTTGGCCCATTTTGAGGAGTCTCCCCAACCTGAGCTGGTTTCAATTTTGCCTCCAAGTGAAAGAGCATACTTGAACGTACAAGTGGTGTGAATTTGAGGATAATCGAGTATGATTTTGAACATTTTGAAATTTCACCTTTAGAAATGGGCCGGTTCGGATTTCCGACATCGGACGGATGCCGAAAACAGACATGCTAACTGCAACCTCTTCTAGCTAAAAAGAGTCAACAGTCATGGTACATGGTATGTTAATTTGTAAAGGCCATGGCGGGCAAAATTGTCAGCTTCGAAATGATGGGTGGCATTTGCCTGGCGGAAGCTTCTGCTGGGCTCAGCAGGCCCTCGAGGTGTTTAGTGTGTAAGTCAATGAAGAAATTATTGGTGGCCGGGAACCCCGGTTCACAGTAAACTCGAAGTATAATTGTACTGCCGTTTACAATCGTTACAAAGTAGGCTCAATATAACACAGAACTAAATGAGTCACGCACAGTAGGCCTACACTGAAGCTATCCTGACACATAATTCCTACTCCAATGGCTTACCGAGTAGAACGTATGAAAGCTTGGTCGAAATACTGGATAAATTACTCGTATTTTGCGCAGCTTTTAGATACACAAATTCTCAGAAACTTGAAGCAGATGTTAATAATTCTACAAATGATCACAAGATTTTTAAGTTTCTTCAAAGAAAACATGAAAAATAATAGTGGGGCCTGCTACCCATCTGTGCTGTCTGTACTGTCCTTTCCCCAACTTCATGATGGGCATATATTAGCTACATACAAAGGCTTTATGGGCTAGGCCTATGGATCAATGATTCTTTGCTACATCATACTAGCTTGGGAGTACTATGCGGCTATGCGGCAAGAAAT
>JAODUJ010284149.1:0-10106 GCA_027564615.1 Psolus chitonoides
TCATGTTGTCATAAAATACAATTACCAACTTACTCTATAGCCTAAATGAGATTCACTTCATTTGCATTGCTTGCTTTCTATCGAACTATTTACATTGACAATTTCTATCTTTTGTCCCGCCTGTCACGCTGGAATTGCCCAACTGAAAGCAGCTCAAAATGAAACAAAAAATTCCAACCAATTATGCAACCATTTAGCACTTAAATATTAGTGATATGGTCCCCACAGGAAACACTTATACCAGAATTTTTGCTGATATTGCACTGATATTGGTTATAGTTTAAAGACATTAGGAAATGGGATATGGTGATTCTTGGTTTCGATAACTGATTAATTTGACCACTAGAACAATGATTGTTTAAAAAAGCAAATTGCTCTGTGGTGTCGCGAATAGACATGTCTGGGTACATTTGGCTTGGGTATAGTAGCAGTGGTACTAGGATATTCCTGATGAGGCCCTGAGTGTCCCGACGAGGTATTCAAGTGATACCAAACACACTATTGTGTGTAGCCCTAGGAGTTTTGCTCTCCTGTGAAATGTTCATTGTTTGTTGACAGGGGGCGAGCATTCCCAAAGGGAGGGCCATGATCCCCAACCCCCCTTATAGCACCACTACTGGGGTAGCAGTGATACCAGGATATTCCTGATGGGGCCCTGAGTGTCCCGACGAGGTCAGACAAGTGATACCATACACACTATTTTCTATAGACCCTAGAAGTTTTGCTCTCCTGTGAAATGTTCATTGTTCCTTGACAGGGGGCGAGTATTCCCAAAAGGAGGGCCATGATCCCCGACCCCCCTCCTAGCACCACCACTGAGGTTTGAGCAGCTTTAATCTAGCCATCCACACGTCCGTGTTGCGTGACTGTGTGCGTGTCCGTATCTGCAACGGTGCATCCGTGAATTGACCATCCACATGTCCATGATAGAATTCGTGAAAGCATACGTGGAAACATTCTCCATGTCCCTGAATTGACAAAATGACAAAATTTTAGTTCGTTTCTGCTCCTATACATAGGCCTAGGTACCCAACAATTTGCATTTCTTTTCAATCAGTTGATAGGGTGACTAAATAGGCTACCAAGGGCGTTGACATCCTTTAAAAAGTGTGGGGGACAAAATGCTTAGATTAAAATTTGTACTCTTACCAATTTTGTGAGGGTACCAATTTTGTATACCTTTTTAGTGTGCATAGGCTCTCGTGTGCAAAGGCTACACACACAAGAGCCATGAATTTTCGTTCGATCGGCGTTCCATGAAATGCCTTTTCACGCATCCGCATTACGTGAAATTTGCTCACAGATCGATTCTTCAGGGTTGCAGATACGGATGCGCACATGGAAAGGATTTAAGGATGGTTCGTTTTGTTTTCCCCTATAATAGCGATTTTCCGCGGAAGTGCACACGAATGCGGGTCACGCAACACGGACGTGTGGATGGCTAGCTTTGAGCAGAATTCTATATTTGTATTGTAAATCTGGCAAATTAAAAATGGAACTCATGTATTGTTAAGTCTCCAACTCCGAGTGGGAGCAACTTGCTGCCACATCTTTACTCACGCAGACCTTGCCACTGCACTGCTTGCCCTGTTTTTCAGCAAGCGGTTGCAGCAATAAAACGTGACACGCTGTTACGTAACTACCGGAATGTGGCCAACATAGGGCTGTCTGCCAGCTGTGTTGAGCTCTATAGTACGCAGTTGTCTCGCCGCGGACTGGCCCATCAAATCTGCCTCTGTACATAATGGAGTGTCTGGATTACATCTTTTCTGCTCTGGATGCTCCCTGACCCCCTGTTATCCCTCTCATACCCCCATGTCCTCCCTCCCCAACCCTCATGTCCTCCCTCCCTGACCCCATTGTCCTTCCTCCCCTGACCCCGCTGTCGTCCCCCTGTTCTCACTTCCTTACCCCCTGTATCTCTCTCCATGAACCCCGTGTTTTCTCTCCCCAACCCACCTGTTCTCATTCCCCAACCCACCTGTTCTCATTCCCCAACCTCCTGTTCTCCCTTCCCAACCCACCTGTTCTCCATACCCCACCCACCTGTTCTCCCTTCCTGACCCACCTCTTCTCTATCCTCGACCCCCTGTTCTCTCTTCCCGACCCCCTGTCTTAATTTTCTAGCCCGAAAACCATAGATTTTGGTCGAAAACCCCTTTTTCGTATAAGCAGAAATTTACGAATAGCTGGAAATTTGACTATGGTAGTCAGGATTTTCTGGCCTCAGATGGTGACCGCATCTAGTTAGTTCCTAGTTAGTCTCTGCGACCAGGATGTCACTTTCAGTTTGCAACTTCTGCAAATAGGAAGTTTCCAGCAATGCACACTTTTGAGGTTATACACTTCCTAAATGGGAATATCATCCAGGCATGCTTAGCTAAAATGACCCGCTATGTGCGGAGGGGGAACAGTGGGGTCGGGGGGGAGACAGCCACATTCCCATTTTCCAACTATTCGTAATTTCCTGCTCATGAGAAACTTGAAACAGAGACATACCCCACTCTGCCCCCTTTTGACGTCCATGCCTGGTCGACGATGATGTAGGATCGATCAGCCGGTGTCAAGTTCAGTGAGCCAAGTTGGAGCCTCTTTTCGATGCCGCTGGCAAGTTTAACTTGATCAGAAAAATTAGAATATTTTTATAAAAGGATGCAAATGGATTATTTAAAACAGCCTCAAGCTACAATTGCAATTCGAAATCAAGTTTCAGTGACTCGTACTTGATTTCAGATTACAGTTTTGGGTGATGGGGAGGTGGGGGTTAGATGACAGTTGCAGGAGGGGGAGAGGATGCAAGGTAAGGACGAATTCCACATTGAGGTACCTTACCACCAATACTTTCTCTATGGACTTACACACTCTACTCTATTCTAAATGTGTTTAGGGCCCTCAGAGCCCAGAAATTTCCACCAAGCATATGCCACCCAGGGGTTTAGATCCAGGGGGTTAGGACCCCACCATTTGAAGATGCTTCCATTGACTTTGACATTTTTACACAGCACATTTTTTGAGAGTGGGATCAGGACCCCTCTCTTCTGAAAATGGATCGACACCAAAGATGTCACCCATCAACTGCCGGCAAGAGTCAAGAAAACAGAAGCTGCAATCGGCAACACTGATATCAATGACATAGTTTGAGTAACATTGACTAGAGCACTTTTAGGAGGTGGTCTGATGCACATTGAATGTGTCTATCGTTACGTGTTACCCTAACTGAGGTCATTTGAAGTTCAATTTACCGGCACTAGCAGCTTCTTGACTCTTGTCGCTCTTCAAATGCAGCTGACAATTTTTTCGATCATGGCCCTTACAAACCCCCATAACATGACTGTTTATATGTCAAGCTGGAAGGTGTTGAAGTTAGAATGAGTGTTTTGCCACCTTGCAACTGTTGTAAAACTAGATTTATCAATTGTCAAGCATGAAATTTAAAAATGGTCAAAATATTGGGTGATTACCTTCAAACTCTATTTGTGCTTTCAAGTTTGATATTCGCCCTTTAAATTTATACGCCCTTTTACACTTTTACAGGCAAAATCATAAACCAGAAGGGTTGGAAAAACACCTAAGAATGGTGGAGTTATTCCTTGGGAGGACCTCTGCAAAGCAGTGGTGATGCCAGCAGGGGGGGGCTCCAGAGGAATGCTTTTCCCCTATTGGGGAAGAATGGACTATTTTGTCAGGGAGATCCCCCCTATTGGGGAAGAATGACCTATTTTGTCGGGGAGAAAACGTTATGGGCAATACGATATACAGGTGGTGTGTGCGGCATCGCTCTCATGGCCGCTTTTGGGAAACTTGGAGCCCCTTGTCAGGAAATTTGGACCTCGTCAGGGAAATCCTGGTGCCACCAGCGCTCCTGAGCCCATGAGGTCCATTGGGTCAGTGCTTAAATCCCTTTTCCTTGACATGAAGCATGAGAGTGTAATTCTCACCCAGGGTGGGACATCAGTCCATCACTGGATAACCCCTAAACAAAGCTAGTACCCATTTGCAGCTGGGTGGTCTAAGGCAGGTGTGGTAAAGTGTTTAGCTTGAGAACACTATGAAGCAAGTGAGATGGCACTGAGCATGGGCGGCGATCACGGGGGGGACATGTCCCCCCCCAATATATGAGGACTCTCCCATTGACTTTCATTTTTTCTCACACTGATATTTTCGAAAATTGGTCATATCACCCCCATTATTCAGAACGAATCGCCGCTCATTGCACTGAGCACTCAAACTGACAACCGTTCGACCGAGAGTCACAAGCACCTCCAACGGGCTGCCACGCATCCTTTCCTGAAACCCTAGCAGTTTATAACTATGAATACAGCATTTAACAGAAAGTTCATCATCATGGTTCATCATCATATCAAGTTTATATTAAGTTTATATTAGGTATTAATGTTGCACCAGGCCAGATTACAATTTTTTCCCCTCCATTTATTTATTTATTAATCCAATCATGATGGAGTTTTGATGACATACCCAGATTTTTACCAAGATACGCATCGGTGAAAAGTCATTTACATCGGTCAAAGTACGATTTTACAACCTTCTCTCATGTTGCCTCCCAATTAGGTTTGAAATGTTATCCGCTTGTGAGTGAAATTTGCAAATTTGTATCAGGGATATATTCACAGCTTTGGTCTGGGGTGAATGCCCATGAATGTATTCCCTTTTGAAATATTTATTCTGTTTCGCACCAAATATCACGTTCAGGAGTACGAGAAAAGAACGTTATGTTAATACAAGTAGGATGTGTGTCCACTTTTATTAATTTCTGCAGTTTTGTAATGTGATGTGATGATGTCATTTTCGTTTTGTTTATTCCTGACAAGTTTGATGAACCCTGATAGTGATAACAATGAGAAAAGTAAGGGGGATTTTTACGCTCGGAATAAATTACCATAATTTGTGTTCCATTAGTCGTCAGAATATATGTAAATGACTTACCGACTAGTTACAGTGACACTGAGATAATTAAAATTATCAGATCCAATCGCTGTGTTCACGTTCAAGTGAGTGCGGTTGATCATGTTTGTATTCCCCCAAGCAGAGGGAATTACATTAATCCAGATTCCAGGCTGTGTTCACACTGGAGTGAGTGAAACATGATCCACTACATTCACTCAAGTGTGAGGCACTAAAGTAGGGCCATTTCTGGTCTTTGAAGCATAGTGCACCCCTGCAAAAACAGGGGTGGTGCAGGTTCACATTTTCCCCGTGAAAATTATCAACCCCTTCTAGGAATCTTCACCCCCCAAAAAAAAAAAAAATAATTTTTTTAACAATCACCACCAGGGGGCGGGTCTCCTACTAATCTTTAGAGTTAATAATAAGATTCACATTGTATCTATTTTACGACACAATTTCAACCAAAAAACACACTGCACTCCAGCCGCATGGATGGCACAGTGCAGGACCGCTGCGAGTATCAGCCTGAATGGAGGGAGGGGGTTATCTGGGCTATTTGAGTGCGTAATTTTCCAGCTAGAATTTTGGGGTTTCAAAATATGTGTGCCATGGACATCTTGCAGGGGTGGCATCAGTGTATAAGTTGTTATTTATTGATTATTTTTGACATGTTTAACTCTGTATTCATATTCTATTCTTATATTTCTTAATATTTGTTTCTATTTCTTTTCAAGTTAATGATCAGTGGCATGGGGACATCAGATGGCTATCTTGGTGTCAGGCTGGTATTGGCGCTGCTGCCACCAAGGATGGGGGTACGATCTTGTACGGTGCTCCTGGTGCCTATAATTGGACAGGTTCGTACTTATTAACTTCTACTCATGCTCACGCTCATGGGCGTACACAATGAGTGAGGGGGGGGGGTAGGGAATGTAGCACTCTTCCCCACCCCACCCCACTCATCAGCAAAAAGAAAACGCAGAAGTAAATTTGTCAATATGCATATGCATGACGTTAAATGTATCCAATATTTCCAAATTTTGGCACTTGACGAACTGTGATTACACCTAGGCCTACTCTGCTCCATAACTGTGGATCCAGCAATGAGAACAAATTAAACTTAGAAAATTAAAACGTTTTGTGAAAACTGTTCTGAAGGGCTCAAAAGTTTACTCTCAATTAATAATTTCCTGGTCTATAAATGTATTATCCAGCATTCTTAGAAATTGTATAAATATAGGAATTGAATAAATGAATTAAATGAGTTCAATGATCGACAAAAAACTGTCAATGATTCCTTCAAAATCAGATTTTACTCGTATGTAAAGTGGGCTAATTAGTAAACTAAATAAAGGTTATTGCTAACAGGCCATAGTTTTGAACTATGTGGAAAAAATGTTTGCGCAACATTTCAAAGGCTGCAATATTTATAATATTAACAGTACCCTCTTTAACTATCAGATACATCAATTTGCGGACAGTCAGTGAACAGGTCTTTACTAGTTCATGCGGAGCTCGGCACTGTGCTGCATACAGTGTTCCTCGAGCATGTGTCATAACATGTTACGTAACAGATGACACGTGCACACAATGGCACCGGCTGCTACCTGTGTCCAGCTCTATACATCCCTCTCCTGCCCGATCCCCTCTGCTTCCTGGGTAGATAAAGGGTTCATGCGGAGCTCGGCACTCGGCTGCATACAGTGTTCCTCAAGCATGTGTCATGACATGTTACGTAACGGATGAAATGTGCTCACAATGGCACCGGCTGCTACCTGTGTTCAGCTCTATACATCCTTCTCCTGCCTGATCCCCCTCTGCATCCCGAGTAGATAAAGGGTTCATGCGGAGCTCGGCACTCTGCTGCTTACTGTGTTCAGCTCTAGACCCCCTCTTCTTCCTGGGTAATATTAGAGAGACAACATTTGTGCGCGTAGCGCGTGAAGAGAAAAAATCAGCCATATTTTTCAAGAAATACCACTATCCTGGCAAAAAGTGACAATATTTCTCATAACTTTTCAGAAAATCATCATATAATATATATTGTTTTAGGTCATATCAGAGCTAGCTGGTGGATTATATTGTGACCGTGCTGCGTCTATCACTCTATCCATCCATCCATTCATCCTGAGAGAACCCAGAATCTCCTGTTCCGATTGGTTCGAGTGTGAAAAGGCCTAAAGAAAATTCATCTACGTGTTATTTTGAAATGTGTTTCCACTTTCCTCTCTCCCTCTATATAGGAACTGTCGTGCCTGAAATAAACAACACAATCAATACACCGATTATCCCCGAACGGAGCGTGTGGACGACTGAGCGACAGTACAAGACTGACTATACTGGTGAGTTGTAATGGACCAGTTCGGAATTATAATTTTGGTACAATTCCTGTGTGACCACTCTGCAGTTCACGGGATAGCCAATACTAATTGCGTATCATTAGAGTGCAATTAGGCAGTTTAATTGGGAGTGGCAACACTGGTTTGGTACAGTTTTTGTCACAGAATGCAACGTTCCTGTGTAATTCCGAATTGGTTTATTGTTAGAAAAAATTATATACACCCGAGTAAATCCTCCTCACTTGAATGGAAGATTGTTGGTCACACTATTGCAGCGTTTGCACGGGCGTGCATTTTTTATCCCTTGCTAACGAAGTCTCAAGAAATATAATTATGCAGTCATGCTGGCGTATGTGTATGTATGTATGTGACGCTTTGCCTGTAAACACGCTAAGTCGATCAGGCCTGGTCGTATCAAGTTCAAACTTGGTGTGTATGTTCCCCATAATGAATACACGAGGTCAACAGAGGTCAAAATCTGAAAGCCTTGTAAACTCGCTCAGTTGACTGTGTCTACTCTGATCAACTTGAAACTCGGTGTGTAAGTTTCTCATAATGAGTACAGGGACCATATCGATTTTAGTAGAGGTCTGAATCCATTGTGATCAAAAATTGAAATTTTGTGAAATTTAGGTATTTTTTGCGCTTTTTGCTTGTAAAAACGCTAAGTCGACCAGGCCTGATCGGATCAACTTCATACTCGGTGTTTATGTTTCCCATAATGAGTACATGATCCCCTTTGTTTTTGGGAGATGACAGAGGTCATCTGAGGTCAACAGAGGTCAAACTATGAAAACCTTGTAAACACGCTAAGTTGACCATGCCTACTTCAATCAACTTGAAACTCGGTGTGTATGTCAGTCTCTCATATTGACTACAGGGATCTTATCGATTTTGGGTGAGGTATGAGCCCATTTTTCGTAACAAAAAAATTGTGAAATTGCAGTAGGCCTATTCTTGGTATTTTTTGCTTGTAAACACGGTAACCCTGGTGATAATTCCAGTATAACCCAGTAAAAAATGAACAAGGTTCGACTGAGGTGTATTAGTTTGAACTGGTTTTTAACTGGGCATAACTTGACTCAACTAGGATAGAGCATTTCTCTTATTGGGTTTTGGGTAGACTTAACTACGTTTGTACTGGGCTCTACTGTATTTGAACTAGGCTCAATGGGTTTTCAACTGAAATTGTTCCAATTACCACTAGTTGAACATATGTAAACCCGGTTAACTGGGTTCAACTGGAATAATCATCAGGGAAGTTGACCATGCCTTGTCCGGATCGAGTTCATACTCGGTGTGTATGTTACTATGTTTCTCATGATGAGTACAGGGACCCATTTTGGTGGCGGTCTTAGCTCATTTCTGGTCAAAAATGGACATTTGGTGAAATTGCAGTATTTTTGGTACTATCTGGTCAGATCAAGTACATAGGCTATATGTTCCCCATAATGTGTATATGATCCTTATTGTTTTTGAGGAGAGGTCAGATGTCATCTGAGATCAACAGAGGTCAAACTCTGCAACTCCGTAAACTCCCTTAGACAACCATGCCTCGTCCGGTCAAGTTCAAACTTGGTGTGTAGATTTCTCATGAGTACAAGGACCCTATTGAATCTGGTGGAGGTCTGTGCTCTTTTTTTGGTCAAAAATGTAAATGTTGTGATTGTTTTGAATTTTTTATACTTTCGGCATGTAAACACCCTAAGTTGACCATGGCCTGGTCGGATCGAGTTCATACTCGATTTGTATGTTCCCCCTAATGAGTACATGATCCCTTTTTTCTTGGAAGAGGTCATCTGCGGTCAATAGAGGCGAAGGACTGAAAACCTTGCAGTGCACTTCTATTAGAATGAATAGGCCTACTGTATTTGTATTGACTTTATACTATACAACTGGTCTATTGGCAAGTAAGGAATCACTAAGCCCTCTGGCTTTCTGGTTGTTAGGGTTGCCCAATATTTTGGAGGGTGGCCAAACAAAATAGAAGACATCATATGGACAATGTTGAGTGTGACGTCAGGCAATGAAAACAGACAATCATTGCAGCTCTTCGGGGGAGACTTTTTCTTTCGTAAGAACTGGTATAGAACTAGTATTCGATAATCCTCTACTGAAATCTAGAAAAACCTTCTAATCCTGCCAAAAAAGTTAAATTTGATGTATAAAAATGCCATTTCTGCATAGGGTTAGTGTGTGAGCGAGCTTTGGTTTCACTCCACAGATATAGACAGGGTATCTCATAACGTGATGTGCTCCTGATTTGACTCTCACGCAGCATGTAGGTTTGGAATATAAGGGCAACGCCACTTACAATTGGTGTTAGTCGAACTTTTATCTAACATTGTCCATAGTAATTTCACTAAATAGGTTTGGGAAAATATTAAACGCTGAGAAAAGACCCACGGAAATGAACATCGACCGCGCACGTACCTGTGTGATATGGATGTTATCACTATTAATCATAATGACAGGGTTGCCCATCCGGAGGGTGTCTTCCAAGCCTTTACGTGTAACAGCAAGTATAAAAATAGCACCGTCTCTAAATAAAGGTACTTTCAGGGTTTGATGGATCTGCCAGTAAAAACATTGAGCTTACTCATCCTTCGAGGGGCATAGCCAGGGGTGGGCGGTCGCCCCTCCAAGATGAAGTGAAAAACACGAATCAGTACAGTAACACCGAATACTGGCTTCATTTAGTTTAATTTAGTAACTACGAGTTCAGGAAGCTCTACTGAAGCTCATGTAGAAACCCGGAACTAGTGTGATCATGGATGAACACCAGCGATAGCTCGCCTTCTCTTTTCGCAGAGTGTTCAGAGCGTAACGAGGCAGGCGTGTAACTATTACAATCCCATCCTG
>JAODUJ010284260.1:0-10106 GCA_027564615.1 Psolus chitonoides
CGTCTCAAAAGCCGTCCCACTCAAATTCGGCCGTCTTTCATTTCGATCTAGCCGTCTCAAAGACGGCGAGACGCATCACTAGCTAAGACGCTGGGTACAGGTGGCATGAGCCCATAGTATCCCCTGTTGGGGTCCAGGTGCCAAGCCCCTGGAAGCTAAGCAATTTGGTGCACTCTAACTGATTTACTGATTCATACAGGGAAACATGTGCATGCATAGCATGGCGAAATGTCACTTTCCTAGCTATTAGTATCAATATATCTCATTTATTTGTTTACTTATAGCTAAATTATTGGGGGGGGGGGTATTGGATAGTATGTCCCCCCGACTCAAAATATCGAGAGGGGCATGTTCCTCCCCCCATGGCAGGTCCAATGACTTTTTCCATTCTGAAAAAATCATCATGGCTATATGAATTTGCCCCTATAAATGTTACCCTATAAATTTGCCACTCAATGCTAGTGATGGTCAGAATAGTGCAGTGCCCATTTGCTTGTGCCATTGGTGCCCTTTTCTGCATGTCTTTCTTTAATACAGTAGTAGTTCTTCTTTGATTGGGGATTCAAAATGAAGCTGCACCATTATAGCTCTGTGAAAATCTAGATGTGTGCCTTCATGCTCTCTAATTTTACTCAGATATTCTACTGTGCCCCCAATATAACAAGTTAATTTGCAGACTCCATGTTAGTAACCCTTCCCCCCCCATTATTATTATCTGTAATGGAGGGTGTGAGAATAGCATCGACAATGATGGATGAGTGGACATTAGTTTTAATAGAATCTGAATTTAGACATTTGAAATACTTATTTCTCCTGCTACATTCCTACCTACTATTAACATGGATCCAGTGTTGTAGCCACGCCGGTCGTTTTTTGGCAATGGCAGTAATACTGTTTAAATGCCTCACACAAGTGTGTGGAGTAAAAATAAGAACCAGTAAAAGACTCTACTATTTGAAACTGCAAAATGTGGTTCCGGGGAGATTGTTATGTCCCGAAAAATTAGCCGGCACTGACCTAAAATTAGCCGGCACTAATTTTTCTCTAGCTATAACCCTGCATGGATCATCAGTAATCCATCTTAAAAAGATGACCTCAACCATGATATTACTGTGTATTAATCACTACAGCAAATAATTGTCACAGTGACATTGTCTGTCAAAGCAATTGTCATCAAGGCAGTGACTCAGTGGTTTGTCTGCCCCCTCCCCAATTGATTAGATTAATGTACTATTGGCGTTCTTCCAGCTATCGAAAAGGGCATTTAGCTTCAGATCCCGAGACAATACATGTCCCCCCATCCCCCTCCCCGACCAAAACCCAGAGCTCCGCTTCTGCATTCGGGGCTTCCATTAGAGTATGTCATCACACGTTGATTGATGCATTGAAACTGATATACATATGCACTGTACGTTTCTTTGCAAACATCAAATATGCAACACGTCTTCATTATCTTCATTACAGAAGCCTCTTCTATTTCTGTACTTACTGTTGAAGTTTCACCTGTATCAACAAATATACCAGAAGTGATGATTGTTTTGTTTTCTTTGACTGTATGTTATAGCACCTCAGAGCAAACTTTATTTGATTTTGGCGCTTTATAAGTTTCTTTGATTGAGTGAAGTCACTCTTTGACAATATAGGTACCCTCTGACCATTGAAAATTACTGGAGGGGGTAGAATATCGGGGTATACTTCATGTAGCCCACCTGAATCTAACAATAGGAACTCTAACAATGTGAACCCTAACTTTGTTTATAGTTGGGGATAGAACTCACATTGTTAGTCAGTGGTGAATAGATTCAGGTAGGCTACATGAAGAATATCCCTAAATATCCCTGGGATAAAAAATTATGAAAGCCCTGGTCATTGATGAAAATAAAATCTTATACAATTAAAAAATAATAATGGTATAAAATACATCTGGTGAATCTATAGGTTTGCTCATACTTGATTGACTGTGTTGTGCGGGAGGATATTGTAAGGGTGTAGTGTTGTTTTTTGTTGTATTTTACTATATTTTGGGAACTGGGATAAAACTTTTCAGCAATATGTAAATTTTTATGATCCCCAGATTTTCCCCGTTGGCGGATCTAGGATTTCTCAAAAGGACTGGGGGGGGGGGGGGGGAATATATCGCTAAGTACTAACATATCTACCCACACCAAAATATAAGTTTAATCGATAAATATTGATGTATATCAATCAATTGAAGATTGATCTATCAGTTAATATGATCCATATAATAGAATATTCACAGAAAAGGTCCATTTTTGCAAACAGATGAACCAACAACAGCATGGTTACAGCACTACTATCAATTGCATGTCGGGAGCACGCAGACAATTTTTGGGTTTTGAATCAATAATAACAAAATAGCTCACTTTAATAGACTAAATGTTGGCACCTCAAAAAGTTTCTATGCCTGAGTCTGAACCACCCACTGACAGCACTAAATAACTAATCCACCAACTAGGCCAGTACTGGGCAGTATCCTTGTTTTGACCTCATAATGCAAGTATATCTCAGCGGATGGCCTCGCAAAGTTCATTGGGGTTCTGTTTTCTCGGTGAGATCGCAGGGGTTGATAAACTGAAACACCACCGGTCGACAGTATTTTAAGTGGAGGAAAGCATCAGTGGAATCGTGCAATGTTAACACTTCTTCGACCATTCTAAGAACATTCACTCTTAATTTTTCCATTTCATGTCCTCTCAATTTTTCATGAGAAAAAATTAAAACCGAAAAATGTGAGGGTGGGGTCCCCGTCGTGGCCCCTGCTTCCTCCCATGGATCCGTCCCTGATCTGTGTGAGTACAGTTGAATTTACGCACTTGCTTCTTTCTCTGTTTTCGAGGCAAATCTGACAATAGTTCTTTACTCTCGATCTTCTGCTACAAAGTGCAAAGACAAAATAGACTTTTGATTGGATTTTCTTACCATTACAGAGTTTATTGTCAATGACTTCACTTAGTTCATATCGCTCAGGGGTGTACTAGTTCTATATGAGAGAGATCAAAGTAACAAGACAGGCCGACAGTAGATGATACAAGGAACTAGGCCAAGTGAACATTGAGTATTTTTTGAAGCTGGAATCAAAGTTTGAACTAAAAACTAAAATTGGATACCTTCAAGAAATTAAGAAAATCAATGACATTAATTGCTTCTTCATCCATGAGAACTAACATAACTTTATTTTTACTCTCATATCAACAATTAATATCAGCTCAAAGAGGAATGAAAATGATGATGATTGGTGTCACCTGGCAAGACAAGAAAACATCTCAATGGACAAGACAACAAACCAAAATCAAAGTCATTGTGAAGATTATCAAAGAAAGAAAATGGAGATGGGCAGGGCGTCAGGTGAGAGGAGGAGACAACAGATGTCCTGAAGCTATGACCGAATGGACTCCATGAAAGAATAACAAATGAAGAAGGGGAAGACCTAGAACTGAACGAGGTGGAGAGACGAGCTTGATAAGTTTACAGGAGTGACATGCGGAAGGAAAGCGCAAAACAGACAACGTTTTAGACAAATGGAGAAGGCTTTCATCCTGCAGTGGACCACTGAGGCTGATGATGATGATGATGATGATGATCAACTATT
This sequence comes from Psolus chitonoides, assembly GCA_027564615.1. Lineage (NCBI taxonomy): Eukaryota > Metazoa > Echinodermata > Holothuroidea > Dendrochirotida > Psolidae > Psolus > Psolus chitonoides. The sequence goes on from JAODUJ010284260.1 coordinate 3,611, forward strand.
CAGGAGTGATTCGGGAGTAATTCCCGCAAAAAGTATCATTAAAGCCTAATTTATCTGGCTGATGATTTCACAGAATTGGTGCGATGGCAATATATGTTTTTTTTTTTACAATAGGATCAATACCTACCACCTGATCTCCTCCCCTCCAAACTCCCCCCTCCTCTTTACATATAGCCCCATAGGAGGATTCCCCTCTAACTATAGCCTGGGTAATATGGATTGGCGCCCCCACTTCTGGCCAGATTGCACCCAAAAGAATGCAGGAATACCCATATGGACATGTGGGGACCTCTGTATATATGAACCTGATGATGTCTAGGCCTGATGATTGTTACTCTATCATTTTGAGCCGAGATTATGGATCTCATCCATGGCAATGTATTTTTGTTTTTCAGTTTAAACTAGGAACATTTTGAGCCAAGATTATGGATCTGATCCATTTCGATGTATTTTTGTTTGACAGTTAAACTAGGAACTGCTCCCACAATCATATGGACATGTGGTGACTGTTGTAGATATGAGTCTGATGATTTCCTCGGTCATGTATGACAGATGATTGTTACTCTATCATTTTGAGCCAAGATTATGGATCTCATCCATTTCAATGTATTTTTGTTTGACGGGTAAACTAGGAACTGCTCCCACAATCATATGGACATGTGGGGACCTCTGTAGATAAGAGCCTGATGATTTTCTCGGTCATTCATGTATGGCAGATGATTGTTACTCTATCATTTTGAGCCAAGATTATGGATCTCATCCATTTCAATGTATTTTTGTTTTTCAGTTAACCCAGAAACAGCTCCCTCAATCACATGGACATGCGAGGACAACTGTATATCAGAGCAACCCCCTGGAAGTGTCCTCAATCTTACTTGCACGTCAGACGAGGCGAAGCCTGCTGTCACCTTGATGTGGACGAGCGACCAAGGCACTTCGATCGAGGTCATCTCTAGTAGCAACATCCAAAAGGGGACGACCCTGAAGGGAACCTTCGTGACAACATCAACCATCCAATATGTTGTCAAGAGAAACAATACCTTGACCTGCCAAGCAGAAAGTGAAATAATAGGGAAAAGATTGCCAGAACAGAGGGCTATGGTACAGCTATATGAAACAGGTGAGACTTGACATTATGGTGGGATAGGGGTGGGAGGTTGGTATTGTACTGTGCATCACACCTATGGTGCTAGAGTATACCAGCACATGGGTGAGATCCTCTGAGTCCCATCCCCATTTGTCCCTCTTCCATTGTTCAGTCATGGGCACTTAGCATATGAGTTGGCAGTTAGTACCGTTTTTCAACCCGGCACCTGGAAGTTCCAGTGGCGTGCGCACGATTTCCAAAATTTGCGGGGATGGTGCCGCCAAGTTCCTATTTCCCCATACTGACCTTTTTTTTCCAAATTTCTCCAAATTTTTCTCAAATTCCTCTGACCTCCCTCGACAGAGCACCAGAGGTGGGAGGGTGCCCACCCGCCTTTGCTTATGCCACAGTCGCCACTGTGAGGAACCAACTTCCAGACCTCCCAGCTACAAGGCCATTGCTCTCCAACTACTTAACCACGTTGTCGGGTACATATGTGATTACATGATTGTGTAGTACATCAACACCAGGTATTGAATAATTGATCAGCCAAGCAGGAAGGGGAATGCTAGGAAAAAGAAACCCATAATAGCGGCGCCTTAGAATTGTCATAGGAAAGGGAATGGTATGGTATACTGTGTAGCACTCCTAAGGTGGAGTACTAGCACATGGGTGAGTCCCATGTCCATTTGTCCCTCCTCTGTTGTCCAGTCATGAACACGAACACCTAGCAAAGACATTGGCAGTTAATACCATTTTTCAACCTGACCTGGAACCAACCTCCAGACCTCCCAGCAGCAACCACATGGCCATGGATGCAATCTGTTATGTATGTGATTACATGATTGTGTAACTAAAAACGAGGCATGATAAAATTGATCAGCCAAGCAGAAAGAGAAAAAATAGGAAAAAAGAAACCCATAAAAGCAGAGCCTTGGAATTGTCATGGGAGAGGGATAGGGGTGGGAGAATGGTATGGTACTGTACATCACTCCTAAGGTGCTAGAGTATACTAGCACATGGGTGAGATCCTCCCGAATCCTATGGCCATTTGTCCCTCCTCCATTGTTTAGTCCTGACCACCTACTGTAGCATAGACATTAGCAATTGTGTCATTTTCAAGTCTTTTGTGTACCCAGCCCGGAGCCAACCTACAGACCTCCCAGCTGCAAGGACAATACTCATGCAGTCGGTTATGTATGGGAATACATGTGTACTACATTCAGGCCCATAGCCAATGGGATCGGGGGGTTTGGACAATCCTCCCTGCGGAATAGAGTTCCACTCATGAATGTAGCCAGGCATGGATCAGGCTACAAAATGAAACATTTTGAACTTAAATTTCCTAAAACTTGCAAAAAACTGCACCATTGTGCATCTAGGCACCCTAATTAAAAAATATATATATCCCGAAGGGGGGGGGAGGGACTTAGACCCCTCCCACAGGACGGCATTCAAGTTCCTGTCAGTGGAGAAAACGACCCCCCCCCCAGTAAGCAACCTAGCTACGGGCCTGACATCAACACAAGCCATGATATATTGATCAGCTGAAAGTGGAATGATCTGAAAAGAACCAAGGACTGCTCTTCTTGTAATTATCATGGGAGAGCTAGGGATAGGGTGGGGTTCATGGGATGACTTTTCTGGTACATCAAGAGGCACGATATATCACTGATGTGCCTGCAGAAAGTGAAATAATCTAGGAAAAGAGAAGAATACCAAAAAAGAGCGCAATGATACAAGAATATGACACAGACCTGTGAGCCTTGAACGTATGGTGTGAGGGATAGAGGTGGGAGTATGGGTGTATATTACTTGTCTAGAACTAGTACAAGAGGCATGATGCATTCACCTGCTAGAATCTGAAAGGATAGGGAAGAGAAACCTTGTGTGGTACAGTTATATGGAACATTATGAGACTTTTATGGGAAAGGGATATTGAGGGGGGCTGTATGGAATTATGTGGCCAAGAGCCTTAGCCTCACAGTTGAGAGGTCTGACTATTATTCTAGGCTGGGTCAATGGTCATACCAAATACTTCTGCTTCTGCTCAATACTGTGCAAACACTCAAAGTGTTGGTTATCATGCACAGGTCAGTGTGGAAGAGTCGCTATCTAAATTTTGAAGTGAGCCTTAGTCACCAGGGGCCAGATTCACAAAGACGTGCGTAAGTATTTGCGTACGCTAATAAAGTTACGAACTTTGTACGCACTTTTGTAAGTGGGATTCACAAAGCTTGCGTACGCTGTTCGTAAAAGTAAAAGTAGCGCAAACAGTTGATTTATACGTAGCCAATGGCTAACCTCGTACCAAGCCGTCACGGACAATATTTCAACATGCGTGTAGCATGTATCCTTGACTGCAAAGTTACCCTGGAGATGCAACAATCAAAGTCATTACGCGCAGACCAATGCACGTAAATCGGCTCGTACTATATTGTGGAACGTCTTTTACACACCGAGTTGGTTAGCTACGTACAGCGTGGAAAATGTAACAACAACATTTCTACTCGAGTTATCGAGGTAAGCAAGTCGCTTCAAACACAAAAACCTCTAGAATTAGGACATGAATAAGAGTAATAAATAGGTTATCGGGTGTGGAATATATTGCTTTTCAAGAATAGTTGATTTTCCTGTTGGCATATTGTTGCATGATTAGGTAATAGGCGAAGTAACAAAGGTATCACCAGCACAGGGTGGGCATTTACGACATCTTTATAGCTTGCGTAAGTATACGCACGAAGCTACGCAGATTATCGTTTCGAGAATACTGACTAAAGGAAGATACGCTGCGTAACTAGGACTCACACAAGTTTTTGTGCCCTCAGTTGCCTTCGTGAATCCAGCCCGAGGTCTTGAAGGTTAATGTCTGCCAAACTGGATTCAAATGACCTAATAATGTCAGGTGTAGCAGGGATATTCAGTGAAAGTATGTTCCATTCTCTAATAGTTCTTGAGTACATTGAATATTGATAGCATGTCTTGTAAAATGGTGGAGTGACTATGATATGTAAACCTTGAGTTCTTGCAGTGAAAAAACAGTGGTACCTTAATCACCCTTGTGTGTTCCATAGATTTATTTACCCAGAAATTTTCCATCACGGTGTATCATTCATAAAAACTGGATGTGCATTTGTGTGCATTTTCTTGTATTTCTATGCAGAGAACCCAGAATGTAGGGTGTGCATTTTGTTAAACTGGGTGTGTAAAACGTACGTGCACACCCTGCTGCCTCAGCCCCTGGTGTGTTCTTGATGCTCAGCATTTAAGTATGGCGTACTTAGGTTCAAAGGCCCAATTCTCCACCAGGAGATGTAATTAAGTCAAGACCTCGGTTCTCACAGCATGCAAGTGCCAGAGCCTCATGATATGACAGGACTCACCCAAGCAAGAAATTGATGTTGAGGGTGTCAGCATTGGCCAGCACTCACACTGAATGAGATTACTCATGTAGAGCATCATTAGGAGGAAGCAATGACCTGCTCCGTGCCAAGCAGAGCTACATCAGGCTTTAGTAAAACCAGATATAAAAGCAGGGGCATAGATCCTGAGGAGGGTCAGGGGGTCAGGACCCCCCCCACTTTTTGAAGTTGCTTTCATTGATTGTAACATTTCCACACAATGAATTTTTGGCCAGTGAGCTTCTGACCCCTTCATTTTCGAAGACGGATCTATACAATTTTGGAATAGTAAATTATTTGGTTACTGGAAATATTCCAGAAATTTAGGAAGTGAAAAAAAATCGTCTATTTTCTTGAACAACGATCTGCAAACTTTGGGATGCGTCCCAAAAAGTGGACTGCCTGCAAATTTGGGGTGGGACGCCTAAGTTTTCATTGGAGAAAAATAAGGTCATGTTTCAATAAATTAGGCCGGAACATGATCGAAATGTGTGACAAGTTAGGATGCTTCTGATTGGCCTAGATTTTCGTTGGAATGCCGGTTCAAAAGTTTGTGGAAGACTGTTCTAGAGAATGTCTACTAAACCCTGTATGCTACCACAATGTCACTGGCTGCGTTTTAGTCAACTGTTAGCTGACTGTTAGTTGACATATATGGTCATCTTCATACCATATATGGTACAGAGATGACCATATATTGTAACTAACAGTTGGCTAACAATTGACTATAACACGGCCAATGTAACATTCAAGGTGGATTGAGTGACCACTTGCACTACAGAGGCTCAGGTTCAATTCCCACTCAGGTGCAATTTCTGGTTTCATTGTAGTGGGAAGCAATTGACTTTGGGGTAATTAGGTTCATTGGATATGTTTCGGCAGGCTGTTCTACAGTGGTGACGGACAGGTTGCTACCACCTCTCTCAGCATTAGGAAAGTGGCTAAAGGCAGACTTTAATATCACTCACGTCCGTCAGATGGGGACATTGGATGACGGTCCCGGGAGCAGGATGGGTGTGTAATTAAATAGTTACATGCCCACCTCGTCACTCTCTGAACAGTAGTCAAGAAGAGAAGGTGATCGAGTCTTCGCCTGTGTTTATCCATGATTACATAACTTCAGGGTTCCTCGATCAGCCCTGATTGGCTTCCTGAATATGTAGAACTCTAAACATCAATTGTACAAACCTAGCTCACACTGTTAGGATGCATGCCAGATTAAGTTGACAGTAAAGTTTACTGATGTTATTAGCTAAATGAATAATGGCGATTTTTCTCCCCTCTTTGATCCAAACAAGCCCATAAAGACAAGATTCGGTGGTAATATGTGAGAGTGGTCAGCAATTAAGAACAAGGTTTGATACCTGTCGTGCGGCTCACTCTCTCTCTGCCCTCAAAAGAAGACGTAAAAAGAGGTTTTATTTTGCCTTTCGAATGTCAAAGAATCAATAAACGCTCTGGATCGCTGAGAGTAATATCGAATTAGACTCGGTTCTATATTTAGGAAGATTTAGAGGTTAAGTGTGGTGTTCAATGTCATTTGGAGATTTGAAAGAAACTGTTTGAAAAACAGGACACCAAACTGATGAATGTAGCACAGCAGTGGGGAGGGATTGTAGTGTGGAGAGGAGAACTGTCAGGTCTAACATGGACCAGGTCTATATCAGGGATTATTGGTCTATATGGGGTCTATTTTGGAAATAGTGGCTATTTTGAGATATTGAACTGAAAATGGTTGGCATGCTTTATCATGGCCGGCTCAACCTTTGCGTTGGGGGCTAACACCCTATCAAGGCACCTTGCACGGGAAGATTCCTTGCTGTCAGAGTCCCAAGGAATCTATGTAGTCATGACGGCGTATGTATGTATGTATGTGTGTGTGTATGTGATGCTTTGCTTGTAAACGCCATAAGTCAAACATGCCTGTTCGAATCAAGTTCATACTTGGTATGTATGTTCCCCATAATGAGTACATGATCCCTATTGTTTGTGAGAGAGGTCAGAGGTC
>JAODUJ010284371.1:0-10105 GCA_027564615.1 Psolus chitonoides
TTATTCAGGTGAGATTACTATCTCGATACTGTCGTCTATCGTGCTCGAGTGCCTCATTATCCTAACTCACCACACCACCCAGTAACTGTCGGAACCTCTTCAGCGCCTTTTGGCTCGGAAATTATGGAAGGGCGAGGGGGTTGCCAATCTAACACTTTTTAATTGCCAGTGAGAATCACGAGTAATTATGGGGGGGCAGGGTTGCCATACAAGGTAAGTACGACGCTAGTAAATTCATAAACCAGGTAAGTTTTATTGATTATTAGATGTCGGGCAACTGCCAGGGCTACTAGTACTGGTTTGAGTAACATCAACAGTAGTGGTTTTCAAAATGTCACACAGTTTGTTGCTTATACCCTTTCATATTGAATGCACCTATCTTTAGGTGTTAACCTAAACTGGGTCAATCAAAGCTCAAACTAGAAGTAATAGCTGTTCAGTTTTTCTCAGTCTTGCCTCCCTTTGAAATTGCAATCTATCAAAAACTCTCCAGTCTCCTCATACAACAATCTTTGACAATTCTGATGACCCTTGTACCCAATGATCCTACAATGACAGGGATGTTAAAACAATTCCAGTCAACAATCATCTTCAAATAATTTTGAGGTGATTTATTCAAAACACTTAAAAATCTTCCAGAACTATTGGGGTAGATCAACCTTTGAACACATGTGATAATAAATATATTGATTATTCATTAGTTTTATTTGCAGTGTTGAGGAATTTACAGTCAGAGGTACTGTAGGATTGGTCCTAAAACAATTCAGTCTGGATTATGGACTGCTATTTGAACCCAATGCATAATAAACCCCAGATACTATTTGAGTTAAAAGGTCATTTGAGGTCAAATGTGATTTTGCTTTAAATCACTTTTTCCCACAGACATGAATTATAGAGCAATGTTGTCATTGTGATAGTCCTTGGCCAGGTTTTGTTTGAGGAGTAATTTGCTGTCAAAGGTCATTCAGTTGAACGCTGTTAAGCACAAATAGAGTATTGTTTCAAATACAGTCTGCTACATGTACCATATTCAGATAGACATGAATTATAGAGCAATGTTGTCATTGTTAGTCTTTGGCAAGGTTTTATTTGAGGAGTAATTTGCTGTCAAAGCCTCATTCAGTTGAATGCTGTTAAGCACAAATAAAGTATTGTTTTAAATACAGTCTGCTTCATGTGCCATATTCAGATGATCTTCCGCACCATTGATGCTCTAATTTGTCTAAGATTGTTAGAACTCTGTGTGAGTGTGCATTTTGCCAAGGAGAGTGGACTATTTGTTGTTAATGAAATTATCGTTCAATATCATGGTCAGACAATCTCATCATTTCAGAAATATTGCTGCATACAAAAATTAACCGTGTCAAATGTCATTTAGTTTGAATGCTGTTGAGCAGAAATAAAGTATCGAGGTTTAGAATTGTATCGGTTCAGTGAGTTTGCATTTTAGCCAAGGAGAGGAGACTGTTAATGAGATGAATCTCAAATTCTGATTGATCATTCAATATCATCAGATGTACTCAAGACAGCATTTCAGAAAATACTGCTGCATATGAGGAACTCATGAATTGCGCATTGTTCAAAATTTTGTGGCTAAAGAATTTTATGGCAATTTAAGAAGTTATGAAGCTCTGCTTCTCCCAGAATGGCATTCCATTTAAAGATGAAGATGAGAGGTGTGAATCATTCTTCATTCTCTATCGTACTACAGTTGTATTGTTTGGATTAACAGGTTGGAGTGGCATATGCAAGGGGGAAGAGGAGGGGAAATCCCCCGCCCCCACCTTTGGTGCTCAGTTGGGACACATTGAGAGAGTTTTGGGGAAAATTGTAACTTGGCCCCACCACTCCTGAAAATTTCTGAAATCCTGTGCACGCCGCTGGATGGATGACAATGATGGCAACACACAAAATCATTGAACTTCTTCAATTTCAAAATCACGTCAGCCCAAACAGCTCTATTAATTCTGTGTTTGGATTCTAGGAAGAACTTTTTTCATCACAAATGGTGAGATCCTGGTACATTTTCCTCGTTATTTATGGAAAATGACATAATGAAAGTTTTTCCTCATACTTTGCCCAATTTACAAAAGAATAGACCTGGAAATGTAGAACCTGTAGACGACAATATATAGGCTAGGCCTAGCCTAACATGGGATATTGTTGACTAATGAATGTTTGTGATTTCAAATTTTGAAGATTTCTTCCAATTGTTCTCACAATTTGTAGAAAAGCTATGCAGCTTTGTGGGATATTATAATACCATCTGTGCAGTTTGTAATGACATTACTACGAAAATGAACCCAGATTATTGCTCTAAAATCTAATCATTTGTCCATTTATAATGCAATGACTCACAATGTACCAGCCTTGTACAGACTTATCATCTAAAATTTATACAAATATTCATCTCCATCTTATCAATTTACTAACCTTCCTCACAGCTTTAGATATGGTGAACTTTTGTCACTTCCATTCATTTTTGCAACCAAATTTTATTTGTCAGGAGCTGCCATCAAACCTAATGATTACCACTTCCTCTCTGTATCTTCCACTAATTGCAATCAAATTCACCCTTCATTAAAGTCTGCCCTTTGTGCTATATCGCGAACCACAAATAATTCTGTATATTGCTGACGCTACATTTATAGAGCTTGCTTGAAATATTAACCTTGTAGCTTCATTTTAATTCATTAAAATCTTGTTATGTTATAATGTATTTCTTTTATTGGCAGCTCTGAGTGCATTTTACACATTCTAATAATTTTATTGCCAGTATTGCTTAGAATTGGAAAAAAAATAACATATCAAAATTGGATGGGAGCGTATAGTAATATGGTGTTTCTAGATAGTTTGTTATATAATTAGAGTTCTAATACCTCTGCCAAGGAAACATTCTACCAGCCAATGTGGCTAGGACTGTTTTGGAACTGAGAATCCCCCTCAGAAGTGCAGTGCATCAGGCTAGCTGTAGGCCTACTGTATATGGACTGTCCTTCATCGAGATTGGTTAGGTTGTGATGAACAAAAGGTAATTTTTCAAAATCGTAAACAAATGATATAATTTATTGTAAAGTACCAGTACTCTTATTTGGTTGCCTTGGTATTTGAAATAGGACTATTTCAAACACTTTGAAACTGATATATGTATCAAGTTATCAACAGGAAAATTCTTCTGGTATCAAAGGGTACTTGAACTCCCCAAGAGAGGCAGTCTCCTAAAAGCCACAATGCACATCATGTGAGAAGGCCTTCATCTTTAATAAAAGAAAATATTTTGAAGGACTGGAATGGTCTCCTCTTTATACCCTGAACATCTATGGAAAACCATACTTACTAATTTAAAAAATCCACCTCAACCACCTTATAAAAATCTATACTAGTATTCATTTTATTCACTGTTTACAACTAGCTATTATATTCACTGGTTTCAATGTGTATTTTTATCTAGTTTTTAAAGGGGACTTTTTTATTCAAAACAACATTACATCTTGTCAAAATTCTTAAATTTTGGCTTTGCAATTTTGTAGTTTCATTTGTCAACATGTTTTAGCTCTGTATTGTCATATCAACTGGTGCCAGTCAAGGCCTAATTCTGTCTGGGGTGGCAATTTGGCTGTTTTTTTTTTCAGAGCAGAATTTCCAGCATCTGGCTGCAAATTTGGCCATAATCCGGATGCATTTTTGGAAATTGCTTGCAAATATGTTCGAATTTTACCCTAAATATTCATTATTTTGGCTGAATGTTAACTGAAATGTAAAGAAAACTCAGGTGTGAAATATCAAATACTAAGCCCAAATTTCAATTTGGCTGTAACACTTCACAGCTGCCTGGCAATCCTGTTCCTGTCATCATTTTGCATGTTGCATGTTTAGTCTCAATATAGGTCTATTGCTTGTCAAATTACTAATTGTAATTGGCAGAAATACTTACATCAGAAGCTCACTTATCTTCTGGTAAACTCATTCGTTATGCAATTTTGGGTTGGGGCCCCCAAACATCACCTACGATACCACTACACATTCATTGCAATTACACTTTTCGTAAATTTCTATTGTCTGTTATGTTCGTGTTCATACTTATTTATTACAAATAAATCCTGCATGTCTCCCTGTTCGATGTGAATTCTAAGTTTTGCTTTCCAAGTTCGTTGGCATTTTTTCTCTTCTCTGTTTCTTCAAGGCGGGATTCTTGCAATTCTTTGACCCGACTTCGCAGGAGGACCGGGCCAAGGAGGCCATGGAGGGCTTCATGAAGAAGGCGTTCACATATGCAGCTGTAGGGGTCGCCGTCGTCGGTCTGGCTTCCATGATCATGAAAAAGAGTTAAGCCAGCGGTCTTTTGGGTAACATTGCATGCATTATCAGAAGACAACTAGGCTTCTCTTGGAAGAAGGTACCCAGACCTAGGAGATCTGTCTGCATACCACATCATCATGGAATGAAGTCCTTGCAGTGAGTGACCTACCTGTGTAGGAAGACATGAGTAACAACTACAAGACCTAGAGGATCTGTCAGCATCCAATGAATTTTGACCTTCTGGTGAACTGACCTTGCGAGCCAGTGGTGAAGAACTTCCAGAAGAGTTAATTCCATGTAGATGGACAAGGATATGTAGGTAAAGGCTTTTATGGTACATTCCAGGTAATGATTGTAGAGAATAATTTGATACCAAGTGGACATTGCATGAGTTGCTTGCTTAAAGGTACTTCCATATGAGAAAGTGTATTGATCTTTGTGGTCTAGTTAGTGTGTGTTGAGCCATCTGCAGGTGAAAAACATGTATTTCTTGCCATAGGAATTCAACTGTATAATCTCCATGCCCACTCTAGAGAGTTGTTTTTGATAGTTTCGAGGATTATTCATGGAAGTTGTATTCATGGGAAAATCACATAAAGTATGAATCAGTTTTATTTCTGGCTCTTTTTCATGCAATCCAAGCATATAAAACACTTGTATGTCAAAGGGGGACAAGAGTCAAGGAGAAAGAAGCCGCTTAGTGCCGGTAAATTGAAATTTAAATGACCTCAGTCAGGGTAACACATAGAGATAGACGCATTCTGTGTGTAGCCTAGTGTGTACACTATAGTATCGGACAACCTCCTAAACGTGCTCCAGTCAATGTTAATCAAACTTTGTCATTGATATCAGTGTTGCCAATTGCAGCTTGTTTCCCTGACGCTTGCCGGCCTTTAATGCTTGGTGCTCACATTACTGGCTGGAACTTATGAAGAAGGTTGACTAGTTTATGGTAAAACTTGCACTTAACCAACAATGCAATTATAAAACATGTTAGAATAACATACTAAGCAATGTATTCCATCTGAGAAGGAAACCTAATATTCTGTTGTGTATTTGCTTGGTGCTAACCATTGATGAAGTATATATTAGTCATATGATTACATGTCTTGTCAGTGCACCAGTGCACGCAAAGATTTAGAATGGCAGCTAATCTTTTCAAAGTGCCATCATGTCCACACATAACCTTATGACAAATAGGTCAATGGTATCCCTACCCACACCTATCACCCCCTCCCCCCTCCCACACACATACATGCTACCCAAGTTGTCCTGAAAACTTTCATTGCATGATAAATATATTGCATTGTGATGTACAAGTTTGTACACTTTCAGTCCATCTTCCAATGTTCAACTATGGTTATGATTTTGTTGAAAATGGTGACCTTATTTCGCCTCAAATGTCCTTGTTATTCTTTAAAAATTCCAAAATGTTTGTTGTACTTAAAATATGTTTATGTCTCATGTACATCGCGACAAATTACCATGACATTGTTAGGTCAATTGCATTGGAATATATTGCAAATCACTTCTCCCATAAAGCTATTACAATATTTTACTAAGTTTCTTTATTTTGCCAAATTGCCTTGATCATTATTGTACCTTTATATTGCATAATATATTGTGTAGCAGTTCTAGACGACATCAAGGATGCCTAATTGTCATTCCATCTATTCCAAACAGTACTACTGTTTGGAGAAGACTCCTTCTCAGAGCCAGTATACACAAGTTCCATGCTTTTGACACACTTTTTCCACACATTGCCACAGGATTTCCACACCTTGACACATGTTTTTCAACACAGGGAAAATGCAGGGAAAACTATGTCACTTAATTGACATGTGTGACAAAGTGTGAAAAACCTGTGGCAAACATGTGGTAAACTTGAGGCAATAATTTAACTTTTTCCTGACATACTTTTATTAATGGATGACCTTCAGAACCTGTGTCAGACAGAGACCACAGATTTTCACAAGTTACATTTATGACACATGTTGGACACAGGAACCTGTGTCAAACCCGTGTCATGTGACCCTTTCCCAAACAAACCAGTGGTAATGTGTGGCAATTTCAGAATGACACACATTGTCGTGCAAAAACCTGTGTCAAAACATGGGAAAACATGTGGTTTTGGAACCTTTTGATACAGGTTTTTTTGTAAGGGTAATGGCTCATAGGGCTGGTGCTTATATCTGGTTCCAGTGACATGAAGCAGACTAGAGTATACTACTCCCCCAGGATGGGAGGTCAGTCCAGTGCTGGAAAAGCCCAAGCTGAAGCTAGTACCTATTCTTAGCTGGGTGGACAGGAGCGGGCGGTGTAAAGGGTCTGGCTCGGGAACACACGGTAGGGCCACAGGTGGGACTCAAACTCACAACCTTTAGGTCTTAGAGTCGCAAGCCATACCGCTAGGCTAGGCTACTACCTCCCTACTGTCTCAAGGTAGGCAATTCAGATCTATAAATTGTGTGAAGCAGATTTCTTACTGGACAATAATAATTATAACATTATTATATTAATTAAAGGAGCGTAATGAGTTTATAAGGGGCCTAATTGTCATCCCATCTAATCCAAACAATACTACTGTTTTGAGCTAGGCAATTTAAAATGGTTTAGACCTCAGATCTATAAATTGTGTGAAGCAGATTTCTTACTGGGCAATAACAATAATAACATTATTATGATAATTAAAGAAGCCTATTGAGTTTATGGGGTGCCTAATTGTCATTCCATTTAATACAAACAGTACTACTCTTTCAAGGGGTGACTTCTCTTAGTTTCGACCTCTATGAGTTCCAACAACTAACTTGCACATAACAACAACAAAAAATGGAGGTCTCTATGTTCCGATGTCTCTATGTTCTGACAGCTTCATGTTCTAAAACCTGTATGTTCCAACACATCCCTCGATAGCAAGCCAATGCATATGTTGGCCACTGACTGCAACGCCACTGGTGATTTGTCTGGGTCGAATGGGCGGCCACTGGCAAATCCGTGGCTCGACGGCAACTCACGGGCAGTAAATTGGAAGCGCGGACCGTTGGAGGCCTGGCGGACAAATCACCAATGGCCCACCAGCAACAGTCGACGTTGCCGACATCGACAGTGGCCGACATATGCATCGGCTTGCTATCAGGGGATGTTTCGGAACAAAGGTGTCATAACATGAAGCTATCTGAACATAGAGATGTCGGAACATAGAGATGTTGGAACATAGGGATGTAACCGTTTCAACGTAGGCAATTTAAAAAGCTTAGACCTCAGATCTTCATTTTAATAGGTAATGCCATTCTGCTTCCCAACATGAGCCTGATTAACAAAAATTTCACATGTTTGAAACTCAGAGATGGGCGCTGTCATATATGCCTCAGATGAATGCAAACAGACCTGAGAGTAAGTCAAATCATGATGTTGCACCACCCCTGGTAGCAGGAATTTAACATATTTCTTTGTTTTCTTCATAACTACAATTTCGATGAATGCACATACCAATGTTCACTTCTTTGTGTTTAATCACTGAGGTTTATCATGAGAAGGATCAAATTGATATCAGTTCTATTGAAAAAATATTTAACAACATCTTAATTATGAAGTGGACAGGTGACATCTAGCACCCTGGGATTCGTAGTAACTTTCAAAATTGAATACCGGTATCTCAGACACAATATTTTTGGATGGTATTTGGTGAGTATGTTCACACGTCTCTTGTTTGAACCATCTGACAGAGTTTATTTCAGACTTGTTATGGCCCACGCATAAAAAACTACCTTCACATTAACAGTTACTAATAAATATGACCTAACCAGTTGGAGAAAAGAAAAAACCCATGCAGAACCAAAGAATCAACTAAAAATACACCCAAATGTTTCCATTTGCGTGACCACAGACACATGCTAACAGCTAGCCTATACAAACTTGCAGTAATGAATATTGATGAGGTTTTGCGACCAAAACTTAATTGAAACCGGCAGTTCACGACTCCCATGGAAAAGAAATATCTATGTTGCACTTTGATTGGTTGTTCAGAAGAGGTCGCATTATTTTGAACACTACTTGAGGAAATTAGTTCACGAGAGAGCAGGGTGACCGCGAAGATTTAACACTTGTTTTGCCCATAACTCGTGAATTAGAGGTGATATAGGAGTGAAATTTTCATTGTGTTACTTTTCAAAGATGAAGAAGCGATTGATCTCAATGAATCTTGAGAGGTTTCACATTTCAGCAGAATAAACACAGCATAAGTTCAGACTTTAATTCTAAAGAAAAAAGGAATGCTATGTTTTCGTGGAGCTGAACTGTCATCCTGTCTAAATCACGAAGATAGAGCTACTTTTTTACCGAAAACTTTGCGTACAAGGCCAGGCATCCAGGGGTGAAGCCCTCTGGAAGCCATCCAATTAGGTGCATTCTGGTGGTCTCAGATCATCTAAGTACAACCCATATGATTATTGTATGCACTGACTCTTGGAACGTACATGGCCGAGAGGGAGAAAGTAGACATGTGTGCACATAGCATGGTTAAAATTGTCTTCCCTTCTGGTCATATTTTGCACGAAATACCACTTTCCTGTCAAAAAGAAACAACATTGCTCATCACTTTTCATTTAAAATTACAAACTGGTTATATGTGGGTCTAGGAAAATGGGGGGCACCTGTGCTTCAAATACCTTCTTCAGGAGCAGATCCAGGGTGTGGAGCAAAGGGAGGGGCTCATTCGTGAGGGCTTCGCACAGAAGGTACGTCCATGGCGGGAGCCTCCCCCAGAAAAATTTGGAAACAAACCCATATAGGCTAATTCCAAGCATCTGCGGGTCTTACGATCCTAATCAGGAGAATTAAATTTTCAACATGTTTTCAAATCTGTGAACAATAGGGGGGAGGGGGAGGGCCGGTTAAGCCCCACCTGGATCTGTGTCTGTTCTTGGTACCTTTGAAAGGCGACATTGTTTGAAAGTGAGTTATTATTCACTTACTAATGAAAATGTCATTTTGCAAGAAGAATTAACACCTTGAAAAAGCATGGTAAAATCAAGATTCTCTGTAATTTATCTAATTTGTTATGAAAAACTTGAGATAATGTTGGAGCTTTTTTCAAATTATACTGATCTTGAGGAATCCTGTTTAGCAAAATAAAATACATTATCCAAGTATCTATCATTTGTATGTTTATTCAGGAATATAAATATTCAGAAATGCTCATCATTTACAATGTTATATATTTTTGTCCTGTGTGATTTTGTCCTGTGTAACTGACTTGTGTAATTGGGGTAAAAGGAATATAACCATCTATACAGGATGTGTATGATGATATATGTATCAGTAAGTACTGTACTGGTTAGGTATATGATATTTTGCTCGTAAACATATCTCCAGAGGTTCACTTAGATAAAGCTGATACATGTAGTTACATGGTCCATCATTTTATTGCTGCTGATGTCATGAATCTAATGAATGGCATGCAGAGTTAGGTGTCTGTGCAGATACAGCAGGGGCACATGTCTCCCTAGAATAATATTCAGAGCAAGAGCATAATAATAGGAGAATTGCTAGAGCACCTAATGCAGAAAGCCTCTAGGCGCTTTACAGGCCAAAAAACTAAACAAAAAAGACGATATATATAGTACAAAAGATGCAGCCACAGGAGAGGAAGATCCAACCCTCACACTTAAACAGAGACCAAACACTTAAACAGAGACCAAACACAACAAGAGCATGACAGTCCCCTTACAGATGGCCAAGCCAGATCTAACCACAAACTAATCCTCTAATTACATAAACTTCCCTGCCCAGGCTGACCTCCAGCTGT
>JAODUJ010284482.1:0-10105 GCA_027564615.1 Psolus chitonoides
GCATGGAGATAATAAAGGTCAAATGTCCAAATTCGATGTTATCATGCCACTTCTAAACCTCCATAACTCATATGCTATTAGGATCCCAGGAAGTATTTCAGTTAACATAAAAGAACTCACAGACATAAAGCAAATTCAAGTGCAAAGTCATTGGGATATTGTTTGCGCATGAAGATAATAAAGGTCGAATGTCAAAATTTGGCACTTTTTGCATTTTCACACGTCCGTAACTTTGTGCGCTATTGTCAGATTTTTCGTTTAAAGATAACTGATCATATACACCATTTTTGTCTACTGATGAATGAAAAAAATTGGGTTCTCCACATTCTGATTTTTGATGATTTTTTTAAAATTCTGTAGAAAACTGCATTTTGAGCATATTCGGCTTTCGGTAGCACAACAAACACTTTTGCCAGCCTTGTAAACCCCTGCGCCAACAAAATCCCATGTTTTGATTGTATCAGCTTTAGTTTGGTTATGTTTACAGTGCTGAATTGAAAAATGGTTGGGATCATCTTGGCGCATGGATATAATTAGGGTCAAAGGTCGTACCTGAACATTGTTAAAAATTGAAAATACACAGACATGAGAAATAAGAAGTTCAGAGACCTCCGTCCATCTTCAGCATGAAAAGAGATACTCTCAGTTTTGCAACACACGAGTCCACATTTTTAGGGTTGTGACGCAAACCGCTGGGACGTTGGACCTATTTTTCTGTGTGTTCCATGCGCTAACAGCTGAACAGAGGTGTGCTGAAAATGCTCCAGCTGCAACAACCGTTGACCTTATTTCTATCCATGCGCCAACAAGATCCCGACTAATTTTTATTTCAGATCTGTAAATACCACAAAAGTGACAAAACTGAAGCAGGAAAATGAAAACATTCATGGGATCTTGTTGGTCTATGCTTTTATTGGGCTGCAAAATTGACCGTAATCACCAAAATTAGCTGTTGGTACGATCTTTGACATCAATTATATCCATGCGCCAACATGATCCCAACCATTATAATTCAGCACTGTAAACATCACCAAACTAAATCAGATACAATAAAAACATGCATGGGATGTTGTTGGCGCTGGCTTTACAAGGCTAATCCTGGTCATTGAGCAATGCAGAATTCAATTAAATGTGTAGTATGCATACCACCGTTTACTTTGCATATAATCGACAATATTAGGCCAAGTAAAAAAAAACTAGTTTCTCGTCCCCGCCCGCACGCTTTTTTTCCCGCCGTATGTTTTTTTTTTTCTTCTTCTTTCAATTTCCACTTTTCATTTCATCAAAACTAGAATATTTTACCGAAAAATGTCTTGTCCCGATCGCGCAAATCATCTCTCCAAGTCTTTAGCGATGTCTTTTGCGACTTTAGTAACTTTCGCAGTTACCAGTTGTGCTGCCAACGGGCCGGGCCCTTTGGGTTCCTGCCTTTGGAAAAAAAGGCCCGCATGCTCAAACTTTCCGAAAAGTTAGGACGAGAAACTAGTTTTTTTTTTTACTTGGCCTTACAGATGTGTGTGGTTTAAGGAAGCCCGCACCATTGTGGCAACTATTATGCAATCAGAATGGCATGCGTTGGGTTCCAGGGTAAGATTTCTCGGGCTCATAGCTTATTTTTTACAACAATCTGATTTCAGAAATTTTGGCACCAATCAATCCCCGTGGCTACTTCAGGCTCAATATTGTTCTTTCGTCCCGACAAATTATTCTTCCCTGGAACAATCCATGTTCTTGTTTTCTGCTTCTTCCCTGCTTCTCACTGGGCCAAGCTAGTTTTGTACAAACAGGCTTAGGCATACCTAGTTAAAATTATCAACCTTGCAATGCCACAATAAATAAATATTTCCCCTATTTCCACTGAGTGCAACTTCACAATATTAATTATTTTTTGTGTTTATAATGTTACCTAGGCCAAAATATGCGTTCTAGGCGGTGGATGGCCTTTACAGGGCTATTTGAGTGCATCGACAACGATTAAAAGGAAAAAAACTGTTTATAGAATATGAGGCAGAATTGTATGTGAACATCTTCCCAACATTTTGTAAACAAAATCTTCTCTCAATCCTGAGTAATCCATGTTTGGAACGCTGCACAATACTATACAGTAGATCGTTTTTTGTGCAGCTTTGTAGTCCTTAAGAGGTAACATAGGTCAGACTCAAAACCTTAATTTTACCGATGTTGATCGTAGCGAGCACTGGTCACAGCCTCAGTCGGGGGTGGTGCCAGGATTCTCCTGACAGGGTCCGAGTTCCCCGCCTGGGGGGCTAGTGAGCGATCCTATACACACTATATCCTATATCTCTTCCCGTTGTCTGCCAGTTTTTTCATAGCTATAACTCTCTAGGCCTATACAAGGGTAGAGATAAAATAAAAAGCTAACATGATGTTGCAATTTATTCACAGGGTGAACATATACCCATTGTAGGCATCACGTTTGCTTCCGATAACTCCATAGTTTCCGTACGCCCAACAAAAAAAAACAGATTGTTGAACTTCTGTGAGCAAAACTAATCCCGAAAACAGAGACTTCTCCTTTAGAACTTGGATAAAAACTTACTAATCGTATTGGTAATCATCTTGATGGTTGACCAGACTACCATCGACTGTTCCTAATTGAAATTTTTATTTCTTCAAGTGGACTTCAGGTCTTCAAATACATATCAAATGATGCTTTATATTATCTTATTGCACTCATCATTCATATATTGATGCTAATATCCTCTTATTGCACTCATCAGCAGAAAGTAGCCACTTTAAATAATTGAACTTCAATTAGCAGCTCAGCAGACATGGAATTAACCTATCATATATGCCCTAGCTATTTTCAATAGCAGGCTATGCCTACTGTTATAAAGGCCATAAAGTCACAAAGGAACTGCTTCGATTAGACAATTTAACAAGGGTAGATATAAATTTAAAAAATTGCTCCATATCCATCCATGCACTGATAGGTTTACCAGGAGTGGAATAACCACCTATGACATCTGAGGTCACACAAAGTAGGGTCAGTGACCTTGATATATCCAGGCAGTTATCATTAAGCTTGTGTTCTGAGAATATAGCATACCAGGCAGGATTTGATGTTCATTCCATTCATCCCCCTCCCATCCCTCACCCCCTCCCATCCCACACCCCATCCCCATTTGCTTCCTACCCCTAATTTATAATTTATAATTCTTGGAATATACCAAGCAGCATGTGATGGGATATGTGGTGAGAGGATTTCACCTATGTTTGATTTCACTTGGCCACCTCCCCCTCCCCCCTCTTTGCTTCGCACCCCAAAACGTTTATACTTGGCATATTTTATAAACCATTCTAATTGCGGGTTTATTTTTGAAATAAAAAACAAGGAATTTGCCTAAATAATTTGACAATTTAGTAAGATAATAATCTAATTTAACTCATATTCATTCATTCCGTAGGGGTGGAATAACCACCACATGACATCCGAGGTCACGCAAAGTAGAAAGAATGACCTTGTTATATTCAGGCAGTTATCATTAAGCTTGTGTTCAAAGAATATACCAGGCAGCAAATGATGTTGATATTCGGGTGGGGTTTCTCCATGTTTCATTGCACAATATGGGGGAAAGGGATTTCCCCCAGGTTTCATTCTGCTAAGACCATCCCCCTCTTTGCTCGCCACTCCTAAATGTTAGACTTCGTATCTTTTGAAATTGAAAGGAGGTCAGTGAGTTTTATTTCAGAAAAAGAGGAAAACACAAATGAACTAGCATCAATAATTTGATAAGGTAGTAAGAAGAAAATCCTAATTTTACCCATCATCCATTAACTGATTGGTTTACCAGGGGTGGAATATACAACACATATGAGGTCATGCAAAATAGGGACAGTGACCTACCTTGTTATATTATCTAAGAACATAGGATATCAGGGAGCAAATGGTGGTGATATTATTTCACAATTATTCATTTTCCCTACACCATCCATGCTGGAGTATTTGTGAAGTGGGGGGGGGGGAGCTAAATGAAGTAGCATAATATTACCCTGCCCTCCCCCTTCCCATGCTTGATTGATCTATAATTTATCTCTTTTACAATTTTAATTCTTTACATTACTTGTAAAAATTGTCAACTTAGCCAAAAAAATGTTATATTCCGCCCCTCTCAGAAATAAATGGCCTACTTCTCTCCCAGGAGTATAAAATATGCTTCTTTAAACCCAAGCTCCAATAATGTGCTTAGACCATGAGCTTCCCCTGTGCATTTGGTACAATTTAACCACATTTAATTGTGAAAGGATTGAATGATGTTGGGTTTTTTTCCAGTCTGGGCATTTCAGGTATACACTGATTTCTCCGCTCCAGGGGGATTATCAGGTTCTAGGTTATTGTTCACCGAAGGTACCTTCGGGGATGCACCCAGCATGAGTTTCCAATCATTGAAAACAACTGTCTGAAATTCTAGTCACATGAAGGCATGCTAGTGACCTATTTCCCCCTTCTGCTTCTGGGGGAGCCTAAATTACTCCAATCCATGATTGACACAGAAAGGGAGATGCATTTCACAAGATTTTCATACAGTTGATCTGCTCTGGGGCCTAAAAACTTTGCTGTGACCTTTCCAGATGCGTCCTACATTTTCCTCTCTCCTCTGTCAATGGCCTCTGTTATTTCACTTTGGCATCGATTCTGTGTGTAAATGGCTTTGTCACCCAGCCCTGCTGCAGAATAAATTATTCCCCCGCACACTCTGCAGACTGGAAGTCGCATAAGGTAAGATGTGACATATTTCCGCAGCCCAATAAATCTCCTCTTTGCAGAGCGACTACTTAAATTTCAAGTGTTCAACGAGTAGAAAAAAGTAAATATGTTTTGACAGATGAAGTCGAGTGTTGTTTAATTAATAATCATTGTTTGCATAGCGATGAATCGGTTGAATAATCTGTCGAAACATTTCGAATGTAAGATAACATGCAATGATAAATATGACATCACATGAATCAACTGCGAAAACGGAATTTTGTATGCAGCAGAGTAACAAAAAGGCGTTGCATAATTCTTTTGAGCAGGAGTTAGGTTTCGGCTGTTTTTCAGTCCCACGTTGCTAAAGGGAGGCAATGAACCCGATGCAGTTAATTGCGGGTGAATGTGGAACGTGTCTGTGGCACTTTACTTGTAAATATGATAACAGAAGAAAACAAAAGTCTACCAAATGCATTCTGGCATGCAGGTTGCTCATTTGGCAGGAGCCCAGTGGCAGGGTTCACACTGGATTGCATCTCTGCATCCATGACGCTTTTTCCAGTGATTTAGATGCACACATTTTTTATGTCAGTTGCCCCTCTTGCAATTGGACGCAATATTTTTCGCATCGAAACGTGTCAAAATATTTAGTGTTTGACTGATCATCTGTTACGTAATCGGTATCGTGTTGATTATTGCCAATCTAATCGGCTAAATGGGTCGTCCTTCATATACATCCATCTGTTATAACTATTCCTGGACCCGAAAAACATTTGGCTCAGCCCCAGAAAATTTCAGGTCGAACCCCAACATTTTTGGAAAAGGGGGGGTTGAGTGTCCATTGGACCACAACATTTTTGGCCTAGTAAGCCTACTAACCCTGCCCAGTGGGTTATATAGTGCTGTGTCAATGTCATTTAGGGTCATTTAACAAATGATTGGAATGGATTCTATCCCACAATCTGGATTTGAAAACCAATCACTACAGGCTAGATGTCACTACATAATCCCATGAGTCATTGTACTCCCCTAAAAACACTGTCCTCCTACTCTACAAAACTGCATCCACAGGTAACATGTTTCCCTCTCTTCACCTCCCCCTCTATCAATCTCTCCCCCTCCCAACCCCCTCCCAGACTTCCCTGTGAAGCCAGCCTATTTAGTATCTCCTGTGACAAATAGGCCTATACAAATACCCTTTTCATTTAGCATACCCTCAAATATGAATTTAATGTGGTGACCTGCTTCTGAAATCCAACCTTTTTAAGAGGGACTAATTCTGACGTTGATTAATCACCAAATTTTAATGAAATGTAGGAATTCGTAAATTAAGATGTGTTACAGGGGTTCAGTTGAAGGAAGAAAAGTTGAGTAATTTCTAATTGATCATTTTGCCAGTTTTGAAGGGGAGAGATAGGATAAAGCCACAAATAGCTTTCCTTGGAAAGCAAAAATGTTGGTACAAATCTTGGAGAGATGGAAGAATTGAGGTCTGTCATTATGATCATCAGTGGATGAAAGAATAAGGTTGAAAAAGTGAAATACTGTAGGCCCATATCCAAAAATGTATTGAAAGAGAATTTTGTGAAAGTCCACAATAGAAAATTGTGATTTTTGTAGATATCCAAAAAATATTTTAAGTAGGCTAGGTCTTCTTTATTTGTGACCTTATTCAATATAATTATATACAGTGTAATATCTTGAGATACAAATGACCTGGCAACTGTGGACATATCTCCTTGAGGCTACCCTGATAACCTCCTTCCATAGCACTTATCTGCTCTTTTTGTAGCATCTCTTGACAACAATTATAGGTTCATTTACCTATGATGTCCTACTTTACCATCTTTGAATACTTGCATAAAGTGCAACTTGCATTCATATTGATCATAGTATTTCAGATACCTGTTGAAATATGTCCAACTTGTAGTAAAAGTCCGAATTTAAAGCACTTACTGTACTCCCCTATTATGTCTACCTTGTAGTAAAAGTCAGATTCCATGGACTGATTGGGTAATCATTGTTAAATTTTGCTCAAATCCATTGTTAAGAATTGATGAAATAACCTGAATTGTGCAAATGAATGTAAAATTGTGATTGAAGTAGAAATCAACAGATATAGAAACCCAGTTTTACCAATAAGCTATAGGCTATATGGGCATCAGTTTTTTTAAAGTAAGGGAGTCATGATCCCATTCTCAGATAATTTACTGTGAGAAAAGGTTAAAGACAATGGTTGCATCTTCAAAAAGTGTGGGGGGGAGGGTCCCTGACCCACAGGATCTATGCTCCTGCTGGACTAGATCTTCATTGTAACCTTGCTCAATACACATTACACACAGGAGTTTGTTGTTATATATCTTGAGAAAGGAACGGCCTGGCAACTGTGGCCATATACCCTTGAGGCTACCCTGATAACCTCCTTCCACAGCACTTATCTACTCTACTAGACCTATTTACGTTTGGAGCATCTCAACAACGATCGGTGCGTTTACCTAGATGATGTTCTAGTGTACTGTCCTTGAGTTTTTCAGGCCTATTGATTTTTACGTTGTCACGGTGCAGGGGGAAGCGTTGTTCGCATGCGGAGACACGGAGGTGGAAATGATGCCTTTCTGGTTGTTTTTCAACTTGACACCACATTGATCAATATATCTGAACTTAGGGTAGAAAACTGGCACACATCTCGATGTCTTTATCACTTCTAGGGGATCACTTTCCGAGGTTTTAACCCTCATCATGCTGAGCGTTATGAACTCAGCAGACACGTCTTTATCAGGCGGGGCATACCACCTGATAACGGTTAATAAAACGATATGTCTGTGTCGCTGTTTGCGATGTGAGTAAGGGGAGAGCTCCATCCGTATAATGGGACAATCTCTCGCGGTGTTATTTGCGATGGAGGTGAGAGAATTGTGCCCTTTTATCTATCCCTCATGCCGAGCGTTCCGAACTGAGCAGACACGTCTTAACTAGTTCATGCGGGGCTCGAAGCTGCACAGCTTCTGGAGTTGCTCGATCATGTGCAGTGCCTTGGGCGGGTGCCACTGTTACGTAACTACTGGAATGTACGAACAATGGCCCTGACTGACACCTGTTTCCTGCTTTAAAGGCGCCGGGCAGGATGCCTCGCCTCCTGCATGATAGCGGTTAATGAAACGATGTCCGTGTCGATGTTCGCCAATGAGAGTACGAGGAGAGCGCCATTCATATGATGGGGCAATCTCTCGCTGTGTTATTCGCAATGAAAGTGAGAGAATTGTGCCCTTGTATCTATCCCTTATCATACTGAGCATTCCGAACTCAGCAGACACGTCTTTACTAGTTCACACGAGGCTCAAAGCTGTGCAGCTACAGGAGTTGCTCGACTATGTCCAGGGCCTCGGGTGGGTGCCACTGTTACCTAACTCCTGGAATGTACAAATAATGGCCCTGACTGACACTTGTTTCCTGCTTCAAAGGCCCCGGGCGGGATGTCCCGCCTCCCGCATGAGAGCGGTTAACAGATCGGAGGGAAGGGACGTGAACCTGAACGTCTCTTCCCGATACTGGAAGGCAAGGAAGCGCTGACAACTCAGGAAAATGGGGATGTGGATACACACATCCTGCAGATCGAATGAAGTTGCTCACATGCCCCTCCTCATGAATGGGATAATGGCAGCCAGCGTTTCCATGTGAAACGCTGGGGCCTGATGCAGGTATTCAACGATCTGAGGTTCAAGATGGCGCGCCAGGTGCCTCCCTTCTTGGGAACCAGAAAGAAGGACGAACAGAACAGCGGATACCACCCTCTGTTCCGTTTGCCCTTACGACAGATCCCTTTCTGAGAAAACCGATGAGTTCCCCTTCTAAGGCTTCTCTCTGACCGGGGTCGGAGGGGGTAGTGGTGACCCTTCCCCCTGCCTGAAGAGGTGGTGGGCCTGTGAACTCCAGCTGATACTCGGAGACCGCCTGAACCACCCAGCGATCCGGACAGAACGCTTGCCACTCCCGGGCAAAAAGGCCCAATCTCCCACACACCATAGGGACTATGGTGGGGTGAGCACCCATAGGGAGAGAATGGGTAGGGACCGGGGGTAAACCTAGGTCTCTTAGAACCCGAACCTCTCCTCGTCGCTTGGCCTCCCCTCGCACCCAATCCCCTGATCTCTTCGGGGGGCAACTCTCTAGTGCCTCCCGAGTACGGGAGTCACTAGGAGTCCCTGACCAGGGGCCGGTCTCGGCTTAGGCGGAGGCATGAAAGAGGCGGAGACTGCCTCTTTATGCTTCGTGACCTCTCCCAAGAGTTTAGTGATAAACTCGCCATGGAAAAGGTCCTGGCCTAGTACCGGGAGCTGCTGCAAATGGCGTCAAGCCGCAGCCGTAGGTCAAACGAAAACGTCAAGCAGATTACTGCGTCGTTGCTCAGTGGCCTTCAAGGATACCCTGGCGAACTTATCGAAGATCAGTTTCGCCAGTGAACCAAGGATACTGACCAAGCTCCCGATCTCCTCTGGGGGGATGCTGTCCTGAGACCCGGGCTGCTGACACAGAGCCCTGAGGAGGACTTATTGTATCCAAGTCGTGTCATAAATTTGCCCATGACATAATCGCCAAACTTTCATTTAGCACAGATTTCCCAACATATGAGAAATAAATGTTAGACTTAAGCAACGCCTAACTTAGGCATATAGGGCCTAGTTCTATCACGATCGTTTTACTACTGGATAAGTTAACTTTCTGTAACTTTTGTGCATTAGGATACAATTGTGAGTTCTGCTCATGGTTTAAATTCAAAGCTGTTGTTTCGGTTGATATGTTATCAATGACCCTAGCCTACTACAGTTAGGCAAGGGGTTTGAAATATTGGTGGGGCACAATGTACGCATGGCCTAACGTTAGGCCCTACTGGCTAGCAAATATCTCTCTTTCCTTTGTTTTTACAATGTAACTTATTACTGTAGGCCTTGTGCATGATTGATCAGAACTGGATCATGGGGACTAATTCCTTTTTGTAGAATGGTTCTTCTTTCAAGCCTGTAGGCCTGCGGCTGGTGCTATATCCGGTTTCCTTGTCATGAAAGTGCAGGCTATACAAGAATGACGACAGATGAAAAAAGTTGACATTTTGCTTGTTTGGCAATTCATTGAGATCACCCCCTTGCAACAGAAATGATATACAGTAGGCCTATACCGATATTTTTTGAGGATCTTCAAATGATGTCTATTTTCGTTCTGATCGTTTTATAGGCTAGCCTACACATGAACTGGTTAAATTTTAGAAAATGATCGTAAGAATGGATAACAAGTTAGAAACCACATTCAGAAATGAATAACTTGGCCAATTATGAACGCATCAACAAGTTAATAACCTTTTGAACAACGTTTCTAGTGTGTATTAATTGCTACTGCCTT
>JAODUJ010284593.1:0-10103 GCA_027564615.1 Psolus chitonoides
ACATCAAAAAGTGCCATAGTCTCTGATATCATGTCATGAAAGTCACCAACCAAATTTTTTAGGGACTAGTTCTTGAGAGGGAACACTTTTCGCGGAGTAATTTGCCCTAATGGGGGTGTACGACCTTGAGAGATAGTTTTATCACCCAGGGCTGCCAACTAGTAAGAACTTTCTTGTGAAGAGAATTATAATTAATAGAGATTTTTTCTTTCAAAACAAGGATTTTTAGGTGTCTGTTATAATTCATCTAACATCATCATTGTATAATTTTGATAACAAATAAGTATTGTGGGTGCAAAAAAGTGATTTTACAATAATCATTTGAGTAAGCTAGTTTTTTTTCTGAAAATGTGGCAGCCCTGTATCACCAATTTTCAACAGTAAACCGAAACGTCGACCAGAAAATATATTTTTATTTATCGTAACAATTATCCACAGGGCTCCTTGCCAGGAAATCTGCCATCTCAAGGAATATTTTGCCATCTCGAGGGGAATTTGGCAATTTATTGGGAAATCAGAAAATAAAAAAAGGGTTAATACAGCCATTTGCAAGCGATTGTTGGCTTCTTGCTGGGAATTTTGTACTTTTTCCCAGTTCTTTTATCCAACTATACCAAGTGTGCACTAGGGATTGAGCGACTGTGCCTAAAATATAGTTTTATTGTTTTGTTTTTGTTCTAAGGTGGGCACATCTGAGGACTTGCTGGAGTGGATGAGAGATGTGTATGTACCGGCTCTATATGGGGGCATGGAGGGCTTTATGGTGGAAGACTTTGCCTATAGGATAGGAGGAGCCAGGCTGAGACAGCTGAGAGTTAAGGAAGGTAGGCTCTAAACCAGAGATGACCAACCTGTGTTCCCACATACCAAATGCGGCTCACAGTATGTGGATGAGAGATGTGTATGTACCAGCTCTCTATGAGGGCATGGATGGCTTTATGGTGGAAGACTTTTCCTATAGGATAGGAAGAGCCAGACTGAGACAGCTAAGAGTTAAGGAAGGTAGGCTCTAAACCAGGGGTAATCAACCTGTGTTACCATGGACCAACTGTGGCTCACAGTATGTGGATGAGAGATGTGTATGTACCATATGTGGGTATGGAGGGCTTTATGGGGGAAGACTTGGCCTATAGGATAAGAGGAGCCAGGCTGAGACAGTTGAGAGTTAATTAAGGAAGGTAGGCTTTAAACCAGGGGTAATTAACCCGTGTTCCCAATGACCAAATGCAGCTCACAGTATGTGGATGAGAGATTTATATAGCTCTATATTGGGGTATGGAGGGATTTATGGTGGAAGACTTTGCCTATAGGATAGGAGCAGCCCGACTGAGATAGCTGAGAGCTAAGGAAGGTAGGCTTTGAACCCCGGGTGACCAACCTGTGTTCACATGAACCAAATGCAGCTCACAGTATGTGGAATAGAGATGTGTATGTACCAGCTCTATGGGGGGCATGGAGGACTTTATGGTGGAAGACTGCCTATAGGATAAGAGGAGCCAGGCTGAGACAGTTGAGAGTGAAGGAAAGTAGGCTTTAAACAAGGGGTCATTGACCTGTGTTTCCCATGGACCAAATGCGACTCACAGTATGTGGATGAGAGATGTGCATGTACCAGCTATACATGGGGGTATGGGGGGCTTCGTGGTGGAAGACTTTGCCTATAGGATGAGAGGAGCCAGGCTGAGACAGTTGAGAGTAAAGGAAGGTAGGCTTTAAACCAGGGATGACCAACCTGTATTTCCATGGACCAAACGCAGCTGACAGTATGTGGATGAGAGATGTGTATGTACCAGCTCTATATGGGGGTATGGAGGGCTTCATGGTGGAAGACTTTGCCTATAGGATAGGAGGAGCCAAGCTGAAACAGCTAAGAGTGAAGGAAGGTAGGCTCTAAACCAAGGGTGGGCACATCTGTGGACTTGCTGGAGTGGATGAGAGATGTGTATGTACCAGCTCTATATGGGGTATGGAGGGCTTTATGGTGGAAGACTTTGCCTATAGAAGGCGCCAGGCTGAGACAGCTGAGAGTTAAGGAAGGCAGGCTCCAAACCAGGGCTGCCCAACCTGTGTTCCTATGGACCAAATGTGGCACACAGTAGATGGATGAGAGATGTGAATGTGCCAGCTCTATATGGGAGCATGGAGGACTTTTCCTATAGGATAGGAGAAGCCAGGTTGAGACAGTATTTAAGGAAGGTAGGCGCTAATCCAGGGGTAGTCAACCTGTGGTCCGAGGGACCAAATGTGGCCCACAGTATGTAGATGAGAGATGTGTATGTACCAGCTCTATAGGGGGGGTACAGAGGGCTTTATGATGGAAGACTGCCTAAAAGATAGGAGCCAGGGTGAGACGGCGGAGAGTTAAGGAAGGTAAGCTCTAAACCAGGGATGACCAACCTGTGTTCCCATGGACCAAAGCAGCTCACAGTATATGGATGAGAGATGTGTATGTACCAGCTCTATATGGGGGCATGGAGGGCTTTATGATGAAGACTTTTCCTATAGGATAAGAGAAGCCAGACTGAGACAGTTGAGAGTAAAGGAATGTAGGCTTTAAACAAGGGGTAATTAACCTGTGTTCCCATGGACCAAATGCAACTCACAGTATGTGGATGAGAGATATGTATGTACCAGCTCCACATGGGGGCATGGAGGGCTTTATGATGGAAGCCTTTGCCTATAAGATAGGAGGAGCCAGGCTGAGACAGCTGAGAGATAAGGAAGGTAGGCTCTGAACCAGGGGCAGGCACATCTGAGGACTTGCTTTAGTGGATGAGACATGTGTATGTACCAGCTCTATATGGAGGGCTTCATGGTGGAAGATTTAGCCTATAAGATAAGAGGAGCCAGACTGAGAAGTTAAGGTAGGCTCTACACCAGGAGTAATTGACCTGGGTTCCCATGGTGGTTCACAGTATGTGGATGAAAGATGTGTATGTACCAGCTCTATATGGGGGCATGGAGGGCTTTATGGTGGAAGACTTTGCCTATAGAATAGGAGCCAGACTGAGACAGCTGAGAGTTAAGGAAGGTGGGCTCTAAACCAGGGGTGGCTATCCTCTAGCTGAATGCATTTCACAGCAACGTGTAATGCACCCTTGGAAGCCTCTGTGAAAGGGGAAAATGTAGGGCTCTTACGATCATCATTGTGAGGCATGGTAGCTGTCGTAGAGCTTTCTCAGCTTGGGACTCTTTTGCAAGGTTGGGAGTTTGAGGCCTACCTGGGATACTACATAGTTTTCTTGATCAAGACACGTCAGTCCTCCTGCTCTAGTCCACCCAGCTGAAAATGGGTACTAGCTTTGGCTAGCGGTTATCCAGCAATGGACTGATGTCCCGTCCAGGGAAGTTTCAAACTCTTGTCTGCTTCACGTCATGGAAACCAGATATAAGCACCGGCCCTTATGAGCCAGCATTGAGTCGTACAATTTGCAAGTGCATTATTCATGGTCGGAGAAAGGCAGGTTATAAATTGAAACTTTCGCTTTAATTTTTCCTAATTATAAACCTAGACTGGTAACTTTCTGCTCTTCAGAATGCCTTGTGTAGTGTTACATTTGGTAAAAATCATTCAAGTGTAAACATCAGGGTTTTATGGGCAAGAATAGGTACTGGTATCTTTTCTTTTCTTTCTTCTTAATTTAGGAATGGCTGGCAGTTTTCTCTCTCTTCTTTGATCTTGGAGTGATAGAGGTGTGCACTCATAACTAGTTTATTTGCACAACTAACTGTAATATTATTTGAACATAGAACGGTTGTTTCCAAAGTACTACACATGATAGAACTGTATGAAGTTATTAATGTGGGTTATTTCCATGTGGAGTCATACTTTCTCAATGAAAACATTAGTATTTGGGTTTGATTAAAACACAGTTTTCATACAAAAATCACTTTCCTCTTGACAGAAATATGTCACCCCTTTGTGAGAGACTTTTCAAACTTTTGTGAAGATGGGTTGGACAGAGCAAGTTACAATACAGCATGGGTACCAACAAGCACTGAAGTCAACCCGGGGTCACCATGGGGGTACCAGCCAGCTGACGGGAGCCGAACTAACAAAATCTCCACAGGTCAAAGGTCAGACAGTGGAGGTTACATCGTCTACCTGGGAACGTCCATCCAGTCCACTGAAGACCAACTGGACTACATAGAAGACATTGGGTGGATTGACAATGGAACCAGGGCAGTGTTCATAGAATGGAACTTGTTCAACCCCAACACAAATCTTCTCTGCGTATGCTGCATACTCTTTGAGCGCTATCCCACAGGGGAGTATAGGGTCACTCCAGTGTTTGACATTTTACGGCTCTTGGACTTGAGAACACCATTCAACAAGATCAGTCTTAGTCTGGAGAGCATCTACATTATAGTCATCCTGGTGTTGATTCTAATCGAGGTCAGGAAATACCAGAAGAATAAATCTGGCTACTGGGGGTTCTGGAATCTCACCACTGTATTCATCATTTTCCTTTCATTATGTGCAGCAGTCGTCTACATGCTCTGGCTGACAACGATGTGGAAGGGGCTGCAAGCGTACCTAGCGGATAAGAACAAGTTCCATAGTTTTTTCAAAGCAGCATTTCTCAATAGGATCTTCAACTATGTCATCGCTGCTATTGTCTTTTTTGCGTCTTTAAAGTGCGCCAAGATCTTACAGTTCAACATGAGCATCCATCTTATGCAAAGGACGTGGTATTTCTTGGTCCGTAAATTCAAGTTTGCACTCACGGTGATCCTAATCGTATTTATTTCTTTCTCGATCCTGGGATTCCTGTTATTTCAAGCTACCATCTTCAACTTCTGCACGTTCATATCCTCCATCGAGGTTATGTTCCTCTTTGTGAGTGGCGGCTTTGATCAGTTTCTAGAGGTTACCGAAGTACACCCCTTTGTCGGGATGGCATTCTTTGTATCATTGACATTCGTTCTCATTTACCTATTCATGAACCTGATGATCATGTACATTGTGGAATCATTCATGTTAGCACGCCAGAGCTGTTTGGGAAATGTGGATCATCGGGATGTTGTGGGTGCTTTTGTGGACTGGCTGTTCTCCTGTCTGGGTGTCAAAAAACGGAAGAGGATACAAGATGGCCAATAAAGGAGGTTTATTTACATATTCACGATTCTGATTATTCTGTACATAATGGACTCATTCAGGTTAGCATAGGCCAGCTCTCTGGTAAGTGTGGATCATTGGGACATTGTGAGTGCTTTTGTGGATGTGTACATATCACTAGAAAAAGTGACCTTGTTGGTGTATGGAGGTTTTTCACATGACGTCACATTGCCCTCCGGTAGACAGGGTAACCTCGTTATGGAGGCGATTGGTGACAAGTCACTCATATATAAACACACACAAAATTACGTGCCAAAAACATGCACGTTTCACTTCAGTTGCATGCGCGTTTCACTCTAGTAATGTTGTATACGTCAGGGCATGAGTCGCACAAGAATGTGTACCCGCAGATGTCCGACCGTGGGAATACGTTTTCACGCGTTTTCGTTTTAAGCCGATACAATAGCGTGATATATGAAGAATGCAATTCAACATGTGTGATACCCTAACTACGTACGCATGACAAACACGTGGCCGGGAAATTTAGTCAATTCACTCCGAATTTTATCAGATTCACCTCAACAATTGTCTAGTGTTGGTAGTCTCACCTGTCCTAACCAAAAATCCATCAATTCCAACAACACTTTCACTTTGAAATACTCTTAAAAAAATTCTAGTGACAGTTTTGAAGAATTTCTGGTCCTTGAAAGTTGTTGTCATGCTGGTTTGTTTGGGGGGCAAAATTGTAGCGCGTCTCCGCATCTTGAAAACCTCTATAGCATGATCCCAAGGAGAACACTGGAATTTTGTGATAAATTCATGTAATACAATTTAAATAATAGTGTAACTGAATATATGTTATAGTAAAATTAGCAACAGTAGATAGAACGTAGTGCAATGACCCATAGTGGTGTTGACCCATATCGATGTTGACCTACAGAAATATATGTTGACCTACAGATATCTATATTGACCTGTATCTATGTTGCCCATGAAACTTGTCTATGTTGAACTGTATATATGTTCACCAGTGTCTATGTTGATCAATATGTATGTTGACCAGTAGTATCTATGTTGACCAGTAGTACCTATGTTGACTTGTATCTATGTTGAACCATAGGTATCTATGTTGACCTATAGGAATCTGTTGACCTGTATGTAAGTTGACCAGTATCTATATTGACCTGTATCTATATTAATCTGTGTCTTTGTTGACCAGTATCTATGTTGGCCTGTATCAATGTTGGCCTGTATCCATATTGACCCGTATCTATGTTGATCCATATATATGTTGACCCATATCTGTGTTGACCCATATCTATGTGAACATGATGACCCTTACTGAACATGGTTGGGTCCAGTACAACAAAAAACAGACAATTTATACTTGTCCACAGCCAAAGCTGCACTCCTGCCATGACATCATCAACATCATCCTCTATTTTGTTTTACTAGCTTATATGACATGTCAGCATCCAACCTCTTTGGCACGTAGCAAGCAACATCCTGTCACATGGGGTTTGGACAGGGCCTGTATGGTACCCACATGCCCAGCAACATGGATTGACGAAACATACTTTTTTGTGCCAATATATTTTCCTATTAATACTTTGTTATGACTGTTGTCATTTTTGCCTGTTAATGAACATTTCAAATAATTTAAGTAATAGTACTTGAACTTTGAATGTCACCAACTATATGGTCAACTGGGTAGAGCATTCTACTTGTAGTCTGGAGAGTTTGACTTAAACCTGGGTCATGATATTAGGTTCTATCCTGTTGAAATCCTAGGAGAGCAGAAAAGTCATGAGCCTGTCTGTTTATTATATATATTTTGTTTTAAAGATATTTACATAGTTTCATATATTCTCATGTATTATTATATTTATTTATTTAATTATATATATAAATGGTTTTGTTTGAGGGAGCTAGTGACTGGCACCATCATGGGTGTAGATCCGTGTTCAGGAGTGAGGAGGCAGGTCCTCAATGGCAAAAAATTACTGTGTGAAAAGTTAGTCAATGGGAGTATTTTCAAAAAATAGGGGTGGGGGGGCTGACCCCCCGGCCCTCCCAGGATCTGCGCCCATGGTCGCACCATCAATACCAGTTGCACTCCTATTGACATGAGGGGATGTTGCATACTTCATCCAGTTGACAATGTTACATTGATGAGTATGTTTTATTCAATGAAGACCCTTTATTTATTTATTTTGAAAAACCTGCAAATTTATTTAATTGTTTATTTTAAAAAGATACTATTTGTGGAAAATTCTCACTATTTGTGAGAATCAAAATTGTTATATATTCAATTTAACAAATATTTCCTGTGTACAAATATTTAACGAATATATATTCCCAATGAATCTGGTCTGTATTAATTGCCTATGAATTGGGTGTGGCAGCAAGAGACATCAAGCCGCTTTAACCTTGCTAATAAGCAAAGAAGCCTTTAATACTATGGTTTAAAACTACAACATTTCTTACACTTAAAATACATACCTGTGAAACTCTTACTCACCAAGTCGGGTAACACAATGATGCTCTCAGGTCAGATGGCATGCTCTTACATTGCTCCAGAATACATAGTATGTGAGTCAATAGACTTTGAAAAATATTCTTTATGTTGGGTAAAGAATATGAACCTCAATAAATTCTCAGAGCATAAATGCCAGCAAATAGCCTGTCATTTCACATCTCAAAGACAAAAGTCGACAAGCAGGCCTATATAGCAGGGGTCTGCAACATATGGCCCATGGGCAAGATCAGGCCCACTGTTGAGAAAAAACCTGGGCCATGTTTCATGTTCAACTTTTACATTATGGTAATGTAACTCAATCTGTGCCATAAAAATATAAAAAAAACATTCATTGACTTGTTGCAAAATATTTCAGGACTTTTGCACTCTTAGAAATATATCTTGAAGAAGATGTGGAGTGAGCTGTACCTACTCAAGTTAGCCTACAACTTTCCTTCACAAGTTATCTGGTGACTTTGGAAAGCATTATATACAGTACCTATCTGTACATGGTTCATGTTTATAAACTTCAATGTTTAAATATAAATTTGAACAACTGTGGTGAAAATGAAACAAATTTTACCCACAATTTGATTAGTTCATCATATTTACCAGTGTTACAAATATTTTTGTCAAATATCTTGTGATTTGTGGGGGCACATATTGACCCCGCCGTCGGGCCTATTAGTGTGTAATTACAGGCGCGTAATAAGTAACAGTGACTTTGTGTCAATTTCAAATATAATTAGCACATTAAGTCAATATTCTGTGGCCTTATTATTTTCTAAATCACAAGGTTCGTAGATTTTTGACCTAGAGGAGTACCATATATATTCTGCATAATATCTGGAAGTCTGAAATTAAACCCTTATGACATTGACATTCTAGGGGCTTGGATCGGACCATGTGGAGGACCACTTCTGCATCCTATTGATATTACATCTTTAATTGGGTAGGATATGACCACGTCGAGTAATAATACATCACAAAATGCTGACTTATTGGCTGCTATACTTTAATGAAATTAGGTTCCCGTATCACTGGTGTCTAAGCCATGGTATGATTAGATATGCTCTCCTAGAAAGTTCCCCTTACAGGTTGTAAACATTGCAACCAAGCTTCTTCCATCTCATTTATTCAAGTGCAAGAACGATTTAAAGAAAATTAATTCAAGTTGACTCTTCTTAATATGTTGTAAATATAATTCGACAATGGTAAACAAAATGCAATTTGAAATAAATAAGAATTTAAAAATATTAATGTTTCATCTTGCTTCATTCTTCCTTTTCCCTAACTTATTGTTGAAATTAGAAGTGTTTGACTTTAGATTTACATGCAATCAAGAAACACTTATGGTTCATTGAGGAACCCTCGTCCCTGAAGTTATGTGATTGTGATGAACACCTTTCGACTTCCCATTGCAGTCATGCTTGTGTGTGTGTATGTGTGTGCATGTGTGACACAGCTTGTGAACACGATAACTGAACGATGCAAGGTTGGCTCCTTTTCATACTAGGGTGGTGGATTACACATGGTGAGTACATGGTCCCTATTGTTATTAGTGGAGGTCAAAGGTCATCTGAGGTTAATAGAGGTCTAACACTGAAAACCTTGTAAACATGATAACCTAATAAGGAAAAGTTCAATAAAACTCATACTTAGTAGGTATGTCTCTCATAGTGAGTACATGATCCCTGTTGTTTTTGGCAGAGTTCAAAGGTCGTCTGAGGTCAAACAGTGTGAAATCCTTGTAAACACCATACCTTGATAGGGCAAACTTCAATTGGGCTCATACTTGGTATATGTGTTCATCATAATCAGTACCTAATCCCTGCTGATTTTGGTCGAAGGTCATCTGAGGTCAGCAGAGGTCATATAGTGAAAATCTTGTAACTATCGTAACTCGATAGGGCAAAATTCAATTGAGCTTATGAGTAGTATGTATGTTCATCATATGAACATCATATGGTCCCTATTAGTTTTGGTTGAGGTCAAAGGTCAACAGAGGTCAAACACTGAAAACCTTATGAACACCATGGCTTGATAAAGCAATGTTCAATTAAGTTCATATTTGGTGTGTCTATATATCTATCACTCTATCTGTTCAAATTGTTCCCATGCCCACATAGTATGTCAGATTTTGATGAAACTTGGACACAATGATCATCGGGCGATGGGTCATAAGTGGTGGTCAGAGATTTGGGGTCAACGATCATCTAGTGGTGAGTTGGAGTCATTTCATGTAAACATTCAAAATGCCTCCCCTCCTACAGATTTATTGGTACAGTGTTGAATGTTTGTCATAATTATACCTTGGTAGTGCTTCCTTTGGGGTGTTCAGGAATTTGAGGTCAGTGGTCATCTAGTGGTCAGTTAGAGTCATTTTATGAAAACACGCAAAACGCTTCTTCTCCTAAAGATTCAATGGTACAGTGGTGAGTGTTTGTCCTAATTATACTTGTGTAGTGCTTCCTTCGGGGTGTTCAGGAATTTGCGGTCAGTGGTCATCTAGTGGTCATTTGGGGT
>JAODUJ010284704.1:0-10102 GCA_027564615.1 Psolus chitonoides
CCAAGATGAAGTAATTGCTAATCAATTCCAATTTTGATTAGCAATTACTGCTAATCAATTTTCTCACACTATTTCGTACCTTGGTTACTCAACCTTTATGGTCCAGGGGACCACTTCCTACCCCATGAAAAATTGTGTGGGACCACCCCACATCCAGAATGTTCCAATGTCATTGATTAGGCCTATACAAATTCTGCAGACCAACAGCATTATTTTTTGGCAGTCCAGCAATATTTTTTGGCGGACCACTTGAGTGGTCCGCGGACCAATGGTTGCGAAACACTGCTCTAGATACGTATGATGATGATCCTTTGGTGTGTTTATAAATAAACTTACAGAACGTTTTTTTCCTACAGAACAATTTATAGAACCTTGAAACAAAAGAGTTTGGGTGATTCTTTATTTACAGATCCCTGAAGCGTCATTGTCTAGGGGTGAAAGGGATATTCAAGTTGCGAACAAAAACTAAGACAAGCAGTACAATTTATAAGTAACATGCTAAAGCATGCAGGCTCGAACAACCCAGAACATTTATGTATCTGATCATTTGTAACTTGTCAAACCCTGTTCAGCTAACAGTTTATGTGGTATGAACGGAATTTGTCTCCTGGGGACTTCCCATAGGAGCTGCCATGCAGCACACCACTATTATATAGTTACTTGTTAGCTCTAAAGCAGTGGTTCCCAACCTTTCAAGACATCTGACACCCCTAGGTAATGATGAGTTAAAACGTGGTACCCTGTTAACACTATCTAAGAGGAGTGCCACCATCGGTTAGCGCGAAGCGTCCCCCCCCCCCCAAAATAAGGGGCTAACACCCCCTAAATTGCAGGAAATGGCACTTCCCGTGTCTTCTTACTTAGTAACAAGTCATGCAGTTATTTCATCTTCAATCAATACAAATGGAACAACTCTGATTATTTTGTATTATTATGAATATTATTATATTTATGTATAATAATTGTATATTCTTGATATATTTATTTAATCTTATGCTGGCACCCCTGGAACATTTTCTGGCACCCCTGGGTGCCACGGCACCCCTCTTGGGAACCACTGCTCTAAAGGATCCAATCTATTCTCCTGGGTGAAGCAATCAAGATCAAGCACCATGTCCAAGGACACATGTCATGGTCTGGGTGGGACTTAACCTTGTGACTTGAGCCTTAACCACTTAACCATCACACCCTCTCAAAGCTCAGTCCGATTATTTGAAGGAGTATGCATATAAAAGATATTCTATGAAAAAAATTATAAGCACCATTATCATATGAAAAAAAAAGCTAAATATGGTATATTTCTTTTTGGTGGCTATTAAAAATCTCAAATCTGTATTTCAGGATGCTAATAAAATCTGAATAGTTTTCACTATACCTTCAGCCAAAGTCCACAGACCAATATATATTTCAACTTGCATAAAATACACTTTCTTATAAAACAGATTATCTACAAGGTGGAGAAGAATAGGATCATTTCCTAATTTGCAGGCTTACGTCATGCGTACATGCATGCAAGCCATGAAAATCAGCTTGAGTCATCACATTCATTAAAGCAGGAATTAGAGTTTAATCCAGACTTTATTGTGATCTAAACATATAAAAATACCATAACATCAACACACAGATATATTCAGCTTAAAAACTAAAATTTTTTCACACAGAACCAATAAACGAGACAAAACCATACCATAGTAGTGGTATGAATACATGCATTATGGTCGGCCAAAAAATAAGGATTCAACTGCCAAAAGTAATGTGGCCCTCAGACCAAATAACTTTGGCCACCCTTGCTTGATAGAACCTTTCGCTACACCTGAAGCCTGGTCCAAATTATGCAATGCGACGAGACCGTCTCATCAGTGGGAGAGCTGCGACTTTACAAGGATCCGCCAAGAATGTTTCCGAGCAAATCAAGTTGCTTCCTGAATGGGTGATGCTGTACCAACAACGTTTGATTACTATTCATCGCACGACCCGTTCGCAGGTGACTGAACACGGGTTGCACAACAGGTTACAACTGCTTGCAACTAGTTGCAAAAGTGTCCACACTAAACAACGCAGCGGAACAATCACGTCACAATAAGTTGTGTCGCATCAGGTTGTATAATGTGGACACTAGGCTTTAACACATTTTTACTTAGATGATCAATTCTACCAAGTTATATGGGTGACTGGAACATATAATGATCAAGTTGCTTTGATTGAACTTTTTTTACCTATATATGTATATGTATTGTATATAATTTTATAAACATTGCATAATAGCTTCACTCTTGTGCTAAAGTGTTTCAGGACCATGTTAATCTAGCCTCTTTTCCTTGCAATATTCCTGTTGATATTCTATCATAAAAACCGACTATAAAAAGCTGCAAACCTACAAGATTTCTTTACTGACATATAAATGTCTCTGTGTTACCTTTTGAAACTGAGCAGGATTGTATGGTTCGTGACTTGTACCTCTGTTCATCTCAGTAGTGCTATACTCTCTGCCTGGGTCTGTATCTCTTCTTGATACTTTGGGAGACCATGGTGACACTGTCCAGTGTGTGTCGTTTCTGGCTTCACTGTGTCCAGTAAAGTGAGCAGGCTCATTATAATCACTAGGGGTCTCCGGGTGGTTGGATAGAGCGTAATCACCAGCTTCCCGATCAGAATGCTCTCCCGACGATGGCAGCCCTGTCTCTCTTCTCGAGCAGAGATCCTTGGTCAACCTGGAAGGAGGCTCAACTTCATCTTGACTCCATTGTGATATCAAATCAAACGAATCCATACTTTCCCCTGGTGAGTCAGATAGCCTTGACGATGACTCTTCTCTTGGATAGAGGGAGCTAGACACCCAAGTTGCATATTCCTGTGATGAAAGACTTTTTGGTTGTCTTTCCTGCCAAGTTTCAGTTTCCCAATTGTTTCTTGGTTCAGGTGGCCTTTGTCCTCTGTATGTTCTTGTTTGGCTTGGATACCTGTCGTTTTCTGAATATCTTTGATCTTTATGCCTTTGACTTCTGGATTCATTAGACAATTGGTGACTCTCAGTTGACTTAATTTTTGGGATGGCCCCTGATCGAGAATCAACCACCTGCTGATAAGAAGGCAGTAACAGTTTCCATCTCTCCATATCTACATCTGCTGCCCCCTGTTGCCGTG
Organism: Psolus chitonoides; assembly: GCA_027564615.1. Classification (NCBI taxonomy): domain Eukaryota; kingdom Metazoa; phylum Echinodermata; class Holothuroidea; order Dendrochirotida; family Psolidae; genus Psolus; species Psolus chitonoides. Next base: position 3,145 of record JAODUJ010284704.1, read on the forward strand.
GATGGTTAGATTGGTGCTTGTACTGATCATGATGGAATAGATAGTCTCTTCTAGGGGAGGCTTCTATGAGAGCAGGTGCCGTGATCTGTCTTTGTTTCACTGGTTTAGGTTTTACCACTCTTTTTGCTAAAACATTGTCATATTCTGGTGGCCTCTTCTTCTGATCAACAATGAAAGACTGGAGACTGTCCAAACTTCTTCTATCTGCTGCACTCAACTCAATCCTCATACCCTGGTGAGTTTCACCTCTCACATTGGTACTTTCAGGCCTCTTTGGAGATGATGTATTTGCTGATGACTGCTGTTTTTGGAAACCTTCTGGTCTTGTCTGAGCTACCCTCATCTTATCCTTCTCCAAGGAAGAAGAATGAACTCTTTTCTGGGATTGAGATTCAGGCATAACTTGACTGCTGATGAATACTTCATCATTGTCAATATCGTTGATGAGCCAAAAATTTTCCCCATCCTTCTGTTTGTGTTGTACCAAATCCGGCAGTTCCTGTGGCTGGGAGTGGTCCACTGGTCTGGGGGAATGTCGATTGCTTTCAAAGTCTACTCCCGTTTGTAAACCGTCACGCTTAAAATGAGTCCTCCTCTCCAGGACCTGGTTGTAGGTAGGCAGAGGTCTTTTCACTGGAATTGATTTAGTTGTCTGCTCAATATTGGTATCCATGCTCTTGAGGGTTTTAACTGCTGCCTCCTGCAGTTCTCCCCTAAAGTTGTCATCTGTTGGCCTCTTCTGATCTGGCATCAAAGGTTTATCTTTGTCGATTGTTCCTTGACTGGGCCTTTTTCTCCTTGGAGGAACTGGTGGTGGACCATCAGAAGCATCTGATCCTTTAGGACTCGTATTAGTAATTTCTGTCAGTTTTGCTTGAACTGTTTTTGTGTCATCTAATTCCCTTATCATTCTGGAATGGATAACATTGAGGTCATCTTTGGACCTTACTTGTTGGTCAGCATTTTCCTTCGTTCTGCCAGGGACTCTCTCATAGTCCCTATCTCTGCGCTTCTGCACAAGTGAAGGATTAAATGTTACATCCTGTTTCCAGGTTTGTCCCACATATCTCAGTTTTGGACCTTGATTGGGATTATCCTTCTTGATATACCTGTGGTCATTTTGATTGCGTTTTACATCAGGCGCCTTTACCGATGTGACATGCAGTCGTTCTGCAGCACTTCCATGACCACCACTCCTCTCTTTTGTGCCTTGTCCACCACTTGCTGGTCTATTTTTATATTTTGTTGCTGTATTCATGGTTGTTCTTTTATGACTGGTTTCCGATTGTGGTTCTGCCTTTTTTCTTCTCAGTTTATCCATGCTCGAACGATGAGCACTATTCCACTCCTGTGGATTGGGCGATGCTCGCTTCATTGGAGGAATTACCAGTGGGTCTTCTTGCTGCGAAGGTCCTACTCTTTTATGTTCAACTCTAGCTACCGGTTGTGTAATTTGCTTCCTTCTATCACCACTTTTAGCATGCCCTTCACTTACGTCATGTTTGTTATGTAGGGGAGCTGTTGTGGTTTGAAGATTTGTAGATTGTAAATTATGTGAAACAGTCGGCTCTGTCTTAGGAGTTCGAGGAGCTGGTTTTGGTTGATGAGTCTTTCCATGGCCTACCTCGATGCTACCCTGCCTAGCTTCTTCAGTAATGTTACGAGGGAGAGGTACGGGAGCTTGAAAGTGTGCAGCCTGTGACTCATGCATAATTGCAGGTTTTGCCGGTTTCCTATGGCTACTGGACCCTGTAGAGGCAACAGCAGCAGTTTGATGAGAAATTTCATGTCTCACCCTCTTCTCGCCAGTGGTACCCTGATTAGCTCCATCAGTAATGTTGTGTGGAAGAGGCACTGGAGCTTGAAAGTTTGTTGCCTGTGACTTATGCATAAGTGTGGGTTTTGTGGATTTCCTTGACTCTGAAGAATCAACAACAACATTCTTAGGAGTTTGAGCAGCTGGTTCATGTTGATGAAACATTTCATGCCTGGCCCTCTTCTCACCAGTGCTACCCTGACTAGATCCATCAGTAATGTTACGTGGAAGAGGTGCTGGAAAGTTTGTTGCCTGTGACTCATGCATAACTGTAGGTTCTGTTAGTTTCCTATGGCTACTGGACCCTGTAGAGGCAACAACAGCATTCTTAGGAGTTTGAGAAGCTGGTTTTCTTTGATGAGGCATTTCATGCTTTCCCCTCCTTACCCCAGTGGTACCCATACTAGCTTCATCAACAATGTTGCGTGGAAGAGGTACGGGAGCCTGAAGGTTTGTTGCCTGTGACTGTTGCTGCATAATTGTGGGTTTTGTCAGTTTCCTTGACCCGGAGGAATCAACAACATTCTGAGGGGTTTGAGCAGCTGGTTTTTGTAGATAAGGAATTTCATGCCTCCCCCTCCTCTCCCCATTGTTACTGCGACTAACTCCATCAGTAATCTTAGGTGGTAGAGGTGGCGGAGCTTGGTAGTTTGATGCCTGTGATTCGTGCATAGTTGATGGTTCTGTTGGTTTCCTATGGCTAATAGACCCTGCAGAAGCTACAGCAGCAGCTCTCGGAGTTTGAGCGACTGGTTTTCTTTGATGAGACCTTCCATTTACCCTCCTCTCCCCAGTGCGAACATGACTGGGCCCAGATGGGTGGGGAGCTGAAGAGGCGTCATCATTCCTTAGAATATTCTGTGAGGCTCTAGGTGGTTTTGGCGGTGGTCTTTCTCCAGAAGTGCTGTTAGTGTTTGAGGGCACCATTCTTGTCTGTTGTGACTGTTGTTGTTGTTGCCCAGTTTGACTAACAGATGGCCTTGGATCTCTAGTTTTGTTAGACTGTCTAGGTTCCCTGGCACCCCCAAGTGGCCCTGAACCAGGGTTGGATAATGCTGGTCGATTGCTATTGCTCGTAGTGGGTACAGGTTCTGAACCATTATTTGAACGGGATGACGCACTCCTACTTGTTTGAGTGGTATCTCTGGGAACTGGATGACGATTCCCTGATACTGGGTTAGTATTACTGCTTGGGCCAGCTGTTACTGAACCAACTGGCCTAACATGTGTATGAGGACTTGCTTGTGATGTGAGAGATGATGGTGTTGCCGATGTGACACCAGCAATATTTGTTGTAGAATTAAAAAATACATTATGTTCCCCATTCCTGGAAGGCATTTGGCTTAAAGGTATTTGACCCAGAGACAACAATGGACTGGACGACAATCGCAATGGGATAGTCATTTGTGTAGGACTCAAACTAAGTGGAGGTGAAGCCTCTGGCATGCTGGTGTTAAATAAAATAGTTACATCGCTGGCAACAGCTTCGGCATAGGTTGGTGGTGGTTCAGGCGGTACTTGCGGTGAACTTTTTGGCTCCGGTGTGGACTCCAGAGGACCAACATCAATTCCTCGCTCTGAATAGGGGGGTAAACAAACTGGCCTGCCCTCCTCAACATGACTCTCACCAATGATGCTCCATTCGGGAAACCCCTCCAACCTAATGGGGCTTAATGGCACACCCTGACTGGATGAACTTTGCCTACGGAGTGGTTTGTTTCCTGTGAATGGCCGCTGGAAGAACATTAGAATTTTACAATGAATTGATGTTACCAATGACCGATTCTGAATGCTTGGTGGGGTGGATACAATGCAGGCAAGTTCCCATCCTCGGCTGCCCATCGTGTGGATGACCTTGTTCCAAGAGGTCTTTGCATAGCACTCCCTGAAATCTTCAGAACGGGTCTACAATTGAAAGGAAGGGAAAGAAGAAAAACTAAATGAAGAATCAAATTTGTGAAATACCCTAATGTAATTTTTATAAAATAAAACAATATAATAATTTTGGCAATGAGAAAGTTGGATTCCCTTCTGTAAAAACAGCTTTTGGGAATTTTCAATGCAACTGTTCCTACAAAATAATAAAGGGTTTAATAAGTTCCATTATTGAATTCAATGTTGAAATGAACTGCTTGATTGATGAAGGAACTGTCTTATGCTTAGAAGTGAAGCAAATTGCTAGATTATTTGATCATATGTTATGTGAAGAAGAGAACATATGTTTTGTACTGTGACTTTATTGGCTGGATATTTTCTTCATTTGGACTCAGCATTTTGGTATTTATTCAATCATGCATAAACAGAACATCATCTTCCATATCCTATCATTGACTATCATAGGGACCAGTTATGCTAAATAGCCTAACATATGTGGTATATGTGTAGTAAATGGCCTAGGTAAATCCTAGCTATGTGTGAAGCTTGACTATATGTGCATAGCCTAGTCAGTTAGTATAGTACAGTTGGGATACTAGAGGTAGCCTAGCCATACATTGTGCAAATTGACTTAGAGCCATATAGTAGGTCCCCTGGTTTAGGCTATGAAAGTTGTGTGCTGTGACTCTGCAACTGTTGTTTTTGAATTGTTTGGCCAACTTATTTATGTGTCTTGTTGACAAATTAACTTTACAAAATGGCAACTAGACGAAACCAAAAAGCAAGGGAAAAATTGGAAGAAAACAATTGTGGTAGCTGTGCTTTGGCTATGGTAGATGAAGATGAATCACTGAATTGTGAAATTTGTGGAAATTGGTTCCACATAAAATGTGAAGGGGTAAAAAGAGCTTCATACAAATTTTTGTTGGAAAATTCTAGAGAAGAGGACACTCCTATTCACTGGTTTTGTAAAGGCTGTAACAAAGGCTGTGGAAATTTTTTGAAGGTGATGTCGCGTATTGAAGGTAGGCAGCAGAAAATTGAGGAGGAATTCCAAGTCCTAAAAAGTGACATGCTAAATCTAGAAAAGAATACAACAAAGAGAGAAAATGAAATGATGGAGAAGGCAGGTCATAAAATGGATGAGTTTGAGGTTTACATGACACAAAAAATGACAGATGTGGGCAAAACTACTGTATGTAGGGGGATCGAGGAGGTGATGCAGGGAAAGTACATGGGACCAATACAAACAGGATTACAGGAAATGGAGGAAGCTAGAATGAACATAGATAAATTAGTAGGTGATGCAGTAGCGGAGACAGTAGACAAATATAATCGAAGATTGAATTTGGTTATTAGAAACCTCCCTGAAGCCGAAATCACAGGCATGGATGATGAAGATCACAACCCGACAAATCAAAGAAACGAAAAAGAGGTAAATGCAAAAGATTTGGAAGCAGCAAATGAGCTAGTTGAAGGTGTGCTGGGACTGGAAGATATTAATATTGTCTCTTCGGAGAGGCTAGGAAGAAAGGGTACGAAACCAAGGCTGTTAAAGGTGTGTTTGTTAACAATGAAAGACAAACGAAGAGTTCTGCAAAATGCCAAGAAGCTAGCAGGAAATGAACTGTTTTCAGAGGTATTTATATCTCCTGATCTTACATGGAATCAGCAAATGAAAGGCAAAGAACTCAGAGACGAATTGAGAAGCAGAAAAGAAAAAGGTGAAAGCAACATTAAAATTCTAAAAGGAAAAATAGTTCAAGGCGATGAAATTCACCCAAACTTACTGGGACAGGACAGACTGGAACCGGTTACATAAGAACAACATGTATTCCTGGCACTGTAAATATTGCTATAAAAAATCGGGTTTTAAAAAGCAAGTCTCTTAAGTGTTTCTATACAAATGCAAGGAGTATTGTAAATAAAATGGATGAACTACATTATCAAGTCATAGAGTTAGATCCTGACATCGTTGGTATTACTGAAACCTGGGCTCACGAAGGAGTCATGGACTGCGAGTTAAATTTAGAAGGCTATACTATGTTCAGAAAAGATAGGCTAAATAGAAGAGGAGGTGGACTTTTATTGTATATAAAAACACATATAGGTGCTTCATTACAGGATGAGATGACAAACCACATTTTTAACGAAAGTTTATGGTGTGAACTTGATGTTTACAGTGGAAGTAAGCTACTGGTTGGAGTATGCTATAGAAGCCCTGATAGCAATATTTTGAATGATGAAGCACTTCATGATTTGCTAAGGACATCAAGTAATAAAAATGTTATTATTTTGGGGGATTTTAATCATCCCACTATCGATTGGATTAGCTTGTCCGCACATACTCGGCAGGATAGATTGTTTCTGGAAGCAACACAGGACTGCTTTCTGCAACAGCATGTTGGAGGAGCAACTAGGGGAGATGCTATCTTGGACTTAGTTTTAACTGCTGAAATGGAGATGATTGATGAAATAGAGATTCGAGACCACCTAGGTGCTAGCGACCACTCAATTCTTATTTTTGAAATTGTTACAGAGGTCAACCTACAGGAAAATGATAGAGTTTTCAGAGATTACAAAAAGGGAAACTATAGAAAGATCACTGCTGATCTAAGGAATATAGACTGGAGTAAAATTATGGATAACAAGTGTACCCAACATAGTTGGAAGAAGTTCAAGGATATTATAACCAATTCAGTGAATATAAACATACCTATAAGGAAATTCACCAAGAAAAAGAAGCCAATATGGATGAGTAATAAGGCATTAAAGTGTATTAAAAGGAAGTATAATGCCTGGAAAAGGTATACCGAGAGCAGAGATCATGATGACTATGTGGTTTATAAGAGGGCCCAAAAATCTGCAAAGAAGGAAATTAAAAATGCAAAGAAATTATTTGAGTGTAAATTAGCGAAGAACATCAAAGATGATCCTAAAAGCTTTTATGCGTATGTGAGATCCAAACAAAAGACTAAGGATAGGATTGGTCCCTTGAAGGACGAGCAGGGAAATACAGTAATTTCACTACAAGAAACAGTTAACATATTGAATGACTACTTTACATCTGTTTTCACTGTTGAGTCTTTGGAAAACATGCCTGTGCCAATAAACATTTTCAACAGAAATAATGTTGAGGGACTATATACATTTGAATTCAATCCAAATGAGGTAAATAAGATTTTATTGGAGCTGAGGCCTGATAAATCACCAGGGCCAGATGATATGCATCCCTTCTTGTTGAAAGAACTTGCAGAGGATCTTTGC
>JAODUJ010284815.1:0-10102 GCA_027564615.1 Psolus chitonoides
ATTTTTTTTTAGGATCTATCGCCGAGGGTTAACCTTTTACATTGCGTGATTTGCCCTAATTGTGGTGTATAACCTTAGGATACCGTGGCAGGGTCAATAGTGGCCTTTGAATTGAACATGTCAATAACGATTTATCTTCACTGACATATTGAGATATTCCATGAATAGAAAAGTTAGCATTCAAAATAAATGTTCTTCTCAGTTCGATGACTTTCCACCAACGGATTTTCATGTGGGTGTGTTATATGGGTAATAACATAGTAATGAGAGATATCGTGCTTCTGGTACTCGTACTAACTGCATATCCACTATGCATACGTTCTGAGCATGCGCAGTTCGTGTAAAGAAGGGGGTTCCCCGTATAACTGGAACTTATAACACATTGGAAGCGAGCACCGCTTTGGTCAAACTGTGATTCTATGTTTGACGAGGATAAAAAAAATGGTGACATCGGAAATGGATAATATAGTTCATTTTCTACATTTTGACACCCCATTTGCATATGTGCCCTACCCAGATGTTGTGCCCCCACCCCTCAAAAATTCGGATTTTCACAATTTCATGAGCTATATTGTTCGTTTCTGAGACCAACACATTTTGACCCCCTTTTTTAGTCTAACCTCACTCTATTTCGATAAGAAAATGCTCAGATCCTACATTTTCATAGAGGGGGGGGGGAGGGTGAGGCACAACATTTTGTTGGGGTACATAAGCAAATGAGGTGTACAAATTCTGGAAATGAGCTGTATTTTTCATTCTGAGCTAAAATATTTGACCCCACTTCTTCCCCCCATCCTGTTATATTTGTGTACAAAAAAAATACGAGGAGGGGCGCACAATATTCCAATCTTTTAATATGGTAACGAACTGAAAAGCGGTTTTCACTTCGATTGGTAATACACCAATGATATCTAATTCAGAGGTCACCTCAACAGTTTTGTTATGTACATAATGATATATTTTCAGAAGAAATTTCAGGACAAATGATATGTTTACTTGATGATTCTTTTTTCTTGTAATAATGTAAAAGACTATGAAAAATCATTAAACTTCTTCATCCCTTCACAGGTAAGGCGTTTAAAGTGCCAGTGGAGTAACGATCTTCATCAAATTCGTTGCTGGCATTACAGTTTATACAACTTCGTGGCGGACAACCTAGCTAACAACGTGAAATGACAACACTTTAGCGGCATGGAATTGAAATCTCTTAGATCAATGTAGGACATTCCCAATGTACAGATGTAAGGGAGATCATTTCTGGATATGCTCATTTTAGGAACTACAGGTAACAAGTACCCAAAACGGCAACAACTATGTCAGTGAAGTGTGGGAACTACGACTGGATCCTAATGTAATGCCACAGATTGACGCATCGTTGTGGATTTACCTGGCGAAAAAACTAAAATGTGTTACCTATTCGATAATTTGTCATCGTGAGGTTTTTAAAACAATAACAGGTCCGTCGGAACCGCTTTCACTTAAAAAAGCAATTAGAAAGAAACCTCATTTGCATGAATTCATCCATGGATTTTATTGCGAGGTTTGCATTATCAGATTATGATGTTATTAACTTGCCATGAAAATTGACATGTCATTTTAGTGCTCTGGCTTCAAGGACCTCCTTGGACCCTTCAGAAGGGCTCTGCCCTCCCAACCCCGCTGGAGTGTCACCCCCAGACGCCCAAATTCTGCCGTACCACTTTTCAAATTCGTTTCGACGGGCCTGAACAATAGCATCCATTGTAATTTGAGCAGGGTGATTGCCACACAGTTGTGCCAGTCTTTTCAAAACGTTACATGTAATGTTCAGGGCTACTCCCATGTCAATCAGTTAGAAAGTAGTTGGAAAGTAAGAACTGTGCAGAACACTTGGACATGTTTTAGGAAAACCTAATACATCAGAACTGATTCATATTGTGTAATTCGTAAATTCTTTCAAAATATGTATCCTTTGATTTATACAGCTAACGGTCCTTATTTTTAGATATCCAATGTCATGTTTAAATGTTTATGTTATGTTGAAGTATAATGCCTTGCTAAAGTAAAAGTGTGACCCTCAGTTCAAGTGTTCTGTTTCATATGAGGTGCGAGTTTTACTAGCAGTTCATTCACTTGAAGGGGCTCTGCTAGTGAATCTGGGACAAAAGAATCTGGGACAAAAGTGGTGCTAGTAAACTCGGCGTTTTGATCTGGTAGTAAACTAGCAGCTCATGTTGGGTATACACTCATCTGACCAGCTTCAACTGCTTGTAAGTGTTCATAAACTCGGGACAAAAGTGCCGCTAGTAAACTAGCAGTTGAAGTGAATACGTGCGTGTTATCTAGCAGTTCAAATGCTTATACTTTTTGCAGTGTACATACATACATACATACATACATACATACATACATACATACAGAAAGAGATACACCGGGAACATCATGTCTACATGCTATTAAACGAGAAAGATATAGTGGTTTGTTCCATTTTTACACTTTAGAGATTGATATCAGTTAGGTATACTATATCATGAACTTGATGATGCACAAAATATCCTCATACCTCCTCTGTCCTGCAAACATACAACACCAGCGTCTTCAGAATGACCACAATTCTCCGACATAGATCCAATGTGACAACGGTGGCGTATCCAGGGTTTCGGGCCAGTAAAATATAGCCTACTGATTGAGAAGCACGTATACAATTGTGTACACTTGGGGTGACACATTAGGACCCGTATAGAGGTCGTGTTGGACCCAAGGAGCTTATTTACCCTACTGTATGTATCGTCTATCAGGAACACGTGAAGCGTAAAAGCACGCGAATGCGCAAAAGACTACCACAGTATTAGCATAGCCAGTGCGTACGAAGTACGCAAAGCATCGTGGCAGCTACCTTACATGAAAACAATTATGACAGTAATAATGCAGCTAGTGCGCGGGAAGCGCGTAAAAAAGTGTTGTCATGGTCGGTATCATGCATGCCAAATGTGCACCAATAATACAGCTATTTCTCGCCAACTGTTTGTGATATAGCCAGCTACCATGCATGCAAAATGCGCCGAACTTATGGCAGTACCACCGCAGGAAGTGTGCTACCATACGTGAGAAATGGGCAAGAGATGTCACAGCATTGAGGAGTCAGTGCATGCGAAAAAAATGTTTTTTGGTAGTTTTCACTACATGAAAATGAACAGGGTAGACCTACACTCGGGACAAGTGGGTTTAAACCTGCACAGACATGGAATTAAATGATCCGTAATGCTCGCGGAGGGCGGAAATGCTTATGTGGATGTAAACATATGACACTGACCTTGCAACCGAACGAGAAGCGCACAAGCACACATATTTGTGTAGGCATTTCAAAGTTGCAGATAACAATGGGGCTAGACACAAATGCCCTGAGAGTCATAACACACCTGTTTCAGCCATATACTACAGAATAATGCGTATTATACAACTTCTGACAACAACAATTTTCGACCGATTACTGATATCTTTCATATTAGTAAAATAACATAACATACCATAACATACCAAGCTGCCACGTATGTGGAGGAGGCCGAAAGGCCTATGACCTACGTTACATGTCGAGTGGCTATTCAATTAACATTTTTGGTCATTTTAGATTTATTTTTATTTTTAGAGACCAGTTCGCATGGGAAAACCGTGGATTTATCTTGGGTGAAAAACCCACACTACTATGGCCCGGATGCAAATTCGATACCGAAACGGGTGAAACACGTCCTTCCGGGTGAAACACATCCTCCCTCATGTTATGGAAAATACTGGTGTTATATATATATATAGTTATGTAAAGTCTTCTTGCCATTAAAGATTTTTTCTCAGCTTTTTTTATGTCATTTTATATTCTATTTGAATTTATGACAGTGCAATAGACTAAGTGCCACTTTGCAGTTTTGAAGAAAACTGCTGAAACTACATACGGTAATTGAAACTTCGTATACTAGTGGCAAAGAGAGACATAATCGCGCGCAGGAGAGGTTTGTTTTTAATAGTATAGAAATACGTCCAAATACAGCTCTAAATTGACTTTCAGTGTACAAATATTCTATACTATTGCTCAATATAAACCTTATGCGCAGCTTTTACAAATGAGCAGAATTTTGAATTGTTTTCGAAAAATGCCGCCAGGATACGCCACTGCAGACAAAGTATAAACTTGGCTGACCAGGTATGGTCGACTTATTGTATTCACAAATTGAGCGTTACACACACGCAGAGAAAGAAAGACACATACGGGGACATTATGTCTGCACACCATTTGACTGCACGTCAATTTGAACAGAATGCATACAGTCCAACCCAACAAACTATTCTAGTTGAAAAATGGTAACATGCTTTTCTACTCTGTCCCATGACCTCCAAATTACTCGAAATAGCCTACTAAGATTATCCCATTTATATATTTACCTGAACGATAGTCAATACAATCTACACAATCGCAGTGATCTGTTGTGATTCCACACCAGTTACTGGGTGCACAGCATGGGTAAATACCATCCGGGTCACACTCTGCTACTTCTCCATTTGGTGCCAGCCAATGACCTCCACACTGGTAATCCTCCCGAAAACGAGCTAATCCCGGTTCTGGTTCAGGTTCTGGTTGTACTGAAAAGAAAGAGATACATAAACTAACAGTGGTTTTGGGATTTCTTGCTAGCCTGATTCATATTTACAATAAAATGGCATTAGCGTCAAAATAATGCTCTCTGCGACCACGAAAATGTGTGTAGCGAGTATCTAATTAAAGAACAATAACTGGGGGATATCAAATAATTAATTTCCTAATTTCGATAAGAGAAGCAACAAGATAATAGACCAACAAGAATATAATAGACGTAGGTTTTCCTACATTGCTGTAAAGGAATGGAATAGTTTACCAGTAGAATTCAAGCAGGCCAATTCGTTATTAGTTTTCAAACGCCTAGTTAATGTTTTTAAATCTTAATTCCTTTCTAGTTACGCTTTATATGTCTCGTTTACCAATGTTCGATTTATCGTTTGTACCTGTTTGTTTACTTCTTAGTCTTCAATCTGTAACCTTTATTAATTTATTTAACGTTCCTATGTAGTAGTACTGTGTTAATGCAAGGGCCTTGGGGAGGATTAGCCCTCATGCTAACCGAATTACCCTTTTGAAGGTTTAATAAAACTATATAAATAAAGGCAAATGAACATGGCAACACCTTTTCCGCAAATGGCGTCTCCCAACAAACAAGATGGCAATGATTGTACTTGTACCTTTTGTGGGAATCATATTAGACCCGTATCTACTCATGTTTAGGAATTATGTTTACATCATTTGGTTTTCGTATTTCTGCCCTAATTAGCACAGATAATGTATCATTCTCCTACATCAAATAGGAATAGTTACTTTTATGAATTTACCTGTACGATAGTCAATACAATCCGCACAATCACAGTGGTCTGTTGTGATTCCACACCATTTGTGGGGTGAGCAGCATGGGTAAATACCATCCGGGTCACACTCGGCCACTTCTCCATTTGGTGCAAGCCAATCACCTCCACACTGATAGTCATCCCGAAAACGTGGTAATCCTGGTTCAGGTTCTGGTTGTACTGTAAAGGATGACGAGTTACAGAAACTGACAGTTGTATATGAATTTCTTGCTAGCCTGATCCGTATTTACAATTAAATGGAACTAGCATTAAAATAATGTATTCTGCGACTACGAAAATATGTGTTGCGAGTATCTGATTAGCAAACAAAAACTGGGGGAATTAAATAATTTATTTACTAATCTGATAAGAATACCAACAAGGCAAATGAACATGACAACACTTTTTCCTCAAATGGCATTGGACTTCTCCCAACAAACAACAACGCAAACATTGTACTGGTACCTTATATGGGAATCATATTAGACCCTTATCTACTTATGTTTAGGAATTATGTTTACATGATTTGTTTTTCATATTTCTGCACTAATTAGCACAGATAATGTACCATTCCCCTACATCAAATAGGAATGGTTAATGTTATAAAATTATCTGTACGATATTCCAAATTTCCTGTACGATGGTTTTCCTATTTCTGTCAAAATTAGAACAGAAAATGTATCATTCCCCTACATCAAATTGGAATAGGTAATGTTATAAAATTACCTGTACGATAGTCAATACAATCTGCACAATCACAGTGGTCTGTTGTGATTCCACAACAGTTGTAGGGTGAGTAACATCGGTAAATAATAGTTAGGTTGTAGTTGCAGGGGCCAAATAATCAATAAAATCCGGACAACTCCAATGTTCAACCACACCAGTTGTGAGCAGCAATTAAGTGTAAACGCCACACATACACAGAGGGACACACGCCATGGCGACTGCATATATTCCGTTTGACTTTAGCATGGAATTATACCAGAAAGTCAAAACGGCTTCGTTAGGCATATCATAAACTTCATGATATGATATTGGAAATATTCTCATACCTCTTGTGTCTTGGTAACAAACAACGCCAGCATCTTCAGAATGAGCACAATTTTCCAAATTAGAGCCAACATGATCACAATCCACCAGACGCTCCTCATTTCCTGTGCATCCGACATCATCTAACAGTGTTAGTCCTTGACCCTGTCCAAAGAAGGCATTACCCAGTGCAGAAATGGCTCCAGTAAATCCAAGCTGACGACAGGCTACATCAGCATCATCCATTCCCCAATAGTCATCACAGACTGTCCCCCATTCACCGTTAAGATAAACTTCTACCCAACCGGCAGTATCATTACCATTTACAAGTCGAATAGATCCGCCCTCTGTATAAAATAAGATCAAACTTATTTACCATAAACGACCATAGAATATGTATGAAGTAATTTAACATCAAGACAGTTTGAAAGCTTGCAGAAAAATATTAATGACCACATTTTCAAGCATCTCTTTAATAATGCAATACTTTAACAAAAATTATAATGTTGAAGAGACGGCAATACACTTTCATAAATCATTTGTAGTTTCTTCATGTACTAATATACTGAGAAACATGTATGTATGTATGTATGTATGTATGTATGTATGTATGTATGTATGTATGTATGTATGTATGTTTGTAGGCATGCATGCATGCATGCATGCATGTATGCATGTATGTACTTAGTATTAGATCAAGCAGGCACCATCAGTTTCACAGTATGTACAGGTAGGCATACTCTGTGTTTGACCTCTTCTGGTTCGATGATGATGATTTCTTAATCTTCCTCAGAAACAATTGGGATCATGTACTCATTATGGCGAATATACACACTACCTGTATAGTATACACTTGACCATGGCGAACATACACACTAAGTATACTCTTCACTTATCAGGCATGGTCTAAAATGGTTTACTAAAAGACACACAAAGACGTCATGACCACATATATTATGTTTATCATCAGTGTGGAACTAAACCATGAAACCAGAAAGATGTAGTGATTATTTTCATTTCACATTTTGAGAGAGATATTAGTTAGGCATATCATAAACTTGATTTTGCAGAAAATATCCTCATACCTCCTGTGTCTTGCAAACATACAACACCAGCGTCTTCAGAATGATCGCAATTCTCTGAAGTATAATCAATGTGACCACAATCCACCAGATGCTCCTCATCCCCTTTGCATTGTACATTGTCCATCTGTGTGAGTCCTTCACCCTCTCCAAAGAATGCACTGTTTGGTGCTGAAATAGCTCCAGTGAAGCCAAGCTCACGGCAGACTACATTAGCATCTTCTATGCCCCAAAAGTCGTCACAAACAGTACCCCAATTACCATTTAGATAAACCTCCACTCTACCGGCAGTGTCGTTACCATTAGCAAGTCGAATGGAATCAGTCACAGCACCTGTATCAATAGAAAACACAGTAATAAAAACACATGTCTTGGTGCATTGTAGCCTGCATAATAACCTAATAAATAAATCTGTTTAAAACGGTAGACATTTTTGGGGATTCTATGCATGTGAAATAACTAAACGGTTGTATGTACTCACTACTAAATGTCACACAGTATACATAATTGTGATACAATCCAAGGTTTTTAATCTTGTTGATTTACATGACATCAACCAAAACCAATAACAAGAGCTGAGTGCTTCGTTATTCCTTGTCTTTAGATTTAAAACCTGATTTTATTGTTTGACCTCGGACGACCTTTGAACTCGATCAAAAACTGAAAAACTCATTCATGCATTTGTCTCCTCTAGACTTGACTCTACAACAGCATCTTGTATGGACTTCCAGGTTTCAATTAAATAAGTTACAACGTATCCAAAATACAGCTGCCCAGTTGGAAACCTGACCAAAAAAGCGTTATCACATATCGCTGGTGTTAAAAGATCTTCACTGGTTGCCTGTGGAAAAACGTGTAATCTATATACTCATGCTCTTGACATTCAAAGCACTTAAAAACCAGGCTCCAATGTACTTACGTGAACTTATTACCATCAACGTATATACACGCTTGCTTGGAGGAAAGCCAATACGGTCACATATGGCGAGAGATTCTTCTACCACGCAGCTCTTGAACTCTGGAACCGGCTCACATCTCACGTCAAAAATGCTACCTCGCTGAAGCAATTCAAGAGATCTCGCAAGGCACACGAATAACGAATAACTTTGTTTCTATATTATTGCGTATATATTTACTTGTATGTTTTCTGTACAGCGCATTGGGGTCTTTTGACAGAATTCACTCAACAAGTTGGTGTTGTTGCTGTTGTTGTTGTTGTTGTTATTCACAAACGACAGGGTCAATGTACTAACCACGATGAACACACATATCAAGTACGAGCTGAATTGAAGTTTGCTCTGACAAGTTACAGTGGTTACCAGATTTTCACTATTTGACCTCTGTTACCTCAGATGACCTTTGATCGCACAAAACAAAAACAGGTACCATGTACTAACTACAATGAATGTACCGAGTATGGCTATTGTCGGCGCCAATGCGCCAACAAAATTACCACAGCAATAAAATAGACAGTGCTCACGAGGTGGGCGAAAAAATTATGGCAACCAGCTATATTGCACGTAAAATGCACAAATAATTTTGGCAGCAACACCGCAGCTACTGCGCGAACAAAATACGTATCTCCAACTACCATAGGCCTACATGCAAAATATAAAGAAAACTAACAAAATGGTAGTGCTCGTGAAAATTATTGTAGCAACCAGCATACCACTCGTTAGAAATGCGCAAAAAGATATCACAGTGCATGCTGCAACCATATTTTTGCACTATTTTTTATACAAAACAATCTGTTTGCTGGGAGAGCATTTCCGTTTAATGCTGAAAATGAACAGAGTAGACTATGACACCGTCAGAGGCCTTCCAACCGCACATATCCTCTAGGTTATTCAAAGGTGAAGATAAAAGGGGCTGGGAACAAATGTCCTGAGAGTCATAATACACCTCGGTTCCAACCCTACACTGTACAATACTACACACATGAACTGTTATACAACAAATATTCTGGACCGATTAGTTGTGCCTTTCTTATATTAGTAACATCACTCATGTCATGGAAAATATTGGTGTTTTGTATCATTATGTAAATTCTTTAAATTCTATTTGAGTTGGTGGTCCTGCAATATGTCATTTTCTACTGCGGTTATGAAGATAACTGCTGAAACTACAAACATACATGAGTCAAAATCGGGAGCACATAACGTTATGAGTTACTCTGTCTATTTGTGTGGAGTGAAAACAAAGCTCACTCATACACTAACCCTAGGCAGAAATAGCATTTTTATACATCAAATTTACCTTTTTTAGCAGGAATATAAGTTATATTTTTCTAGATTTTAATAGAGGATTATCAGATACTTCTTCCGTATCAGTTCTTATGAATGGAAAAGTCTCCTCTGAAGAGATGGAATTGCAGTCTGAAAATGACCGTTTTACATTGAGCCAGTGTGCAGGGTGTTGGGATAAGTCACCTCATGTGTTATATTTCATATGCATGCACCAACAGTGCCGTGACGTGGCAGCACTGGTCTCCGTAGTAACAGTGGTATGTGTCGATTTGTTTCGCGGAATACATACACAGCCTGTTGTAATTCTACTCACTCAGGAAAAGTACAAACGAATACATTGTC
>JAODUJ010284926.1:0-10102 GCA_027564615.1 Psolus chitonoides
TACTGCTGTTGCATAGGTCTTGATTGCCTAAAATACTACTGGGCACCTGGATTTGGGTATGAGAAAATCCAACCCAGTGGTAATTTTCAGAGAAAAGTAACCCATGGTTCATATGATTTTAACAAGAGCCAGGGGCAATTCATGGGTTCCTGGGGGAAAATTACACAGGCCATTTGGTCACTCACAGTAATAACTAGTAAAATAACATTTTGATTATCTGTAACAGTACTCTCCTGGTTTGTTGTGCCAATGAGAAACGAACCTTGCCTTGAAACAGTTCAAAGTTGGGGATATTAACATGCTAACTTCTGTAGTGGCATTCCATGATGTGCCCAACCAGTGGCATGAAGTGCCTCGGGCACACAAAGCAAGGGCAGAGTAACTGTTCTCCCTGTAACAAAGAATACAGTTTACCCCCTTTAGAATAAAGAGCTCATTAGAGCGAGGCTAACAAGGGGTCTTTATTGACAATTTTACATATCATCCCTTCCACATGCCTGGGCAATCGAGTTGCATTATTTATCAGTGCTGTCTCGGTTATTGTGTCCCTCCCCAGCCAGCAAGCCTCCCTGTAGACTAGGTGAAGGGGAAGTGTTACAAAACCGACCACAAAGTGATATTGTGTTTGGGTGGATTAGGAAGACAGCTGGGCCATATGTCAGCAGCTTTTGATTTGACCAATGACTGGATATCATGCGCATTGTTTGCTTTGTTGCGCGAGGCCTTTCACTGTCTTGGTTGTGTAGACTGCAGATAGAAACCTTACTGTGACAAAACTGGTAATTATGACTAAGAAATTATTGATAATAACCCAGGCTTTGTCCAACTGTTGCCAGGTTTAGGTGGGAGGTGTAGTGCACTTTGTACTTTTTGGAGACAAAGTGAGACAAAGAAAAAAAATAGTGTTCAATAATTTGAGAGCGAGATGGGTTTACTATTTAAGGAGGAAGCTGATGGAAGATGTGCATCATTTGATTATTGCAATGTTTGTATGATGGATGGGGATAGGAATCTTCATGTAGAGACGGTGACTGTTAGTAAAACAGCATATTTTCTTGATAGAGATAAAATTGGTGGAAGATGTTTTGATTTAACCTTGGAGCCATGATTATGGCAGTTTCGCATCTGGAATGGTTAGGGCATTGTTTCGGAGTTGGCACAGTGCATTTCAAAGTGAAGAATTAGTTAGGTCTTGCAATGAGTGTATTGATGTTAGCGCTTGAGGCAAATTCTCCACAATTGGACTTAAGATGGACAGGAGTGTCATGAATGGTGAGTAAACATTGTATTATTGTCATCATATAGGCAGATCTGTTTTGTATATCTGGTGTAATTTTCATCTCAAAAACTAAACGTATAGGCTATGCCTACATGTCCATAGAAAGTTATTAATCTGAACAAAAGTCATCATTTTGTGTCTAAAAATTTAGAGTAATTTCTCCTTCCATTTTTGTTTGTTCTTAGTCTATTTCCATTAATCTTCATTAAAATAGATTCACAAAGTTGGTTGTGCATTTCCGAATCGCCCTTCTTCACAGTATAAAGCAGAATGCTTTCCCTCCGTCTAACCTATAAAATACCTAATATGGTATCAATTAAAGTCGCATGTGTGGATGGCACAAGTGTCTATACCATAATACAGTATGCCTTCATGCTGTATGTAGAATGTGAAATTTATTAGGCTTGTGTACAAGAAACATTTATTTGACATGCAATTTTATGCAAAATGTGTATGTATGTCAAATCATTTGATTGATTTATGATCATATTGGTCATACACAATTTTGACAACCCAAACTTTTGCCTTCCACTAAAAATGTTTTGCCTCAATTGCATTTCTTCGCAGTATTCGTTTATAATGTTAGGTACTGGTATTATAGCACCACCACAACTATTGACAAGACCTAATGGGATTTCCTCATGCCTGCTGTGTGTCTTGTTATGCCTAACCTTATGAAATCTTTGACTGGGATGGTTAGCCTGTGGGTGGCATTAAATTGTGTTAAGATGATGAGCCAATATCCACCGAGCTGAAAAGACGTGTGAATAAAAAATCATGCCTGGGGCGATTCATCTCCGTAGTATGTATCCGAGCATCTCCCAATTTGTCGATAAATTTTCTGGACCAGTCGGCGTTCTCCGCAGCGGCGGAATGGAAATGTACGACGGTCGAAGAGCAAATTGAACGTGGGGAGCGCATGCAGTAGCGATGGATAATTAACCACTGAAGGGGTGCCTGTGTGCATTATTCATATCTTGTCGTAACTGTACGCTGTCCATAGCATGTGATCACTCGTGCAAAGAGGTTATTCTGTATCTAATGCAGCGATAGTTTCTCTCCATTTTTGCCAGGGCTACTGCGGTTTTGTTTTTGTATGTTTTTCACGTTTGCCTGACTGAGTTCAGGTGTCATGTGAAGTACTGTCGCTTTTAACTGGCTGTTTTTTGCGCGACTTAATGTTGTATTTCGGGTGTTATTAAGTTCCATTATTTTAACTTGCATCTTTCGCACGACTTGTTTCTTTCTGTTGCAACTGCTGTTTTGACACTTTGTTGGAGTCGGCTCGATTTAGTATGATTTGCTGCCCGTCAACCATATATGCTTTCAAAATTGATTTAGTTTGAATTTGTCGGTTTGAAAATTGACTGAGACGGATCATACCCTTGGCATCATTGGCCACAGGGCTTTTGGCAGCCAGCCTTGCAACCGTGATTTGCACGGCCTAGCCACCAAAAAACACGGCCCATATTCGCCTGAGTGGGCCATTGACCCAACGCTAATGCGCAAGGATCTCAACAAGCGGAACACTCTGGTTTCTACAAATCACGGGCTGCAAGCACAATCCTATTTGAAGCCCTGATTGGCCATGTATTGTGGGTAAGTCTAGTGTATGAAGCAATTTACATACATGTGTTCCACTCTTATCGAGCACATTTTTTTGAGTCTAATAGTTGAAAATGTTTCATGTTTAACATACAACATTTTTATCACATAGTGATAAATAAATTTCGTCCAATCGATTGCAGCGATAAGTATCACAATTTTGCGTATTACAATGTGAAAATTTGTGTTGTCAAAGGCATTCAATAAATTTATCTTTTGCAAAGTAAACATTGATACATGTGATGAATTTATCGTGTTGAATCTCAACAGTGAAATTGATGCCAGTGGAAGTGGCCCGCCCCTATGTCGGCCGGCATTCAACTCACTTGGTTTTCAGCATGTTTCCATGTAATGTCTTGAAGCCAGCGAGTATCACCAATCCATGAGCACTTGAAGCTTTATTTTTGAACTGGCTATAAATCTACAGTCAGGATATGCATTCTAGTGACTGTGTAATCTGGCTATTTTCACTCACCATGCATTTGTGATCTGCAGACATTTGGGTAATTTGCTACTTGATACAGGATTTTTTTCCAGTTTGGTGAGACTTGCAAAACCTGTGTTTATTTCCCCTTTTTACATGTTGTTTAATTAATGTTTGTTCTCTTTGCAGGCTGCTGGTGGTATCATTGGCAAGGGCGGTGCAAACATCAAGCGTCTAAGGACCGACGTAAGTGAAAATGGAGGAACATGTAAAACAGTTGGAATGACAATGTTAAACAAACATATTTACTGTGTGGCTAAGAAATGTTTTGAAATATTTTGTTCAATTATCCCAAAGCTGTAATTAATAGGATGAAAATGAAATGTTTTTGAAAGCTCCAGCCTCCAACACAGAATTTTGTTAGTTAGGGTTGTGTGGCCAAGAAATGTTTTGAAATATTAGTTCAATTATCCCAAAGCTGTTATTAATACGATGAAAATGAAATGTTTTTGGAAGCTCCAGCCTCCAACACAGAAATTTGGGAGTTAGGGTAGCATAATATGCCAGTCGATATGTTGGTCTTTCCCAAATTGCAATGAAGTATGCCAATTATATCATATATAATTATACAGTAAAAAATAAGTGAATTGAGGGAATATGGGCCTCTATTCAATCCAAAAAATTGTTCATCGTACATGCGAGTGTCATCCCTACCATTATATGAAAAAACGAAAAGCAAGTTCACTTTTTGGCCTTGATTAACCTTGTGTTTAAGGTTACAGTATGCATACAATATTGCATACTCAACCAGTCATTCTTTGTTTACAAAAAAAATCCCCTTGATAATTATGTAAACTATAGAGCACTATAGCCATTGTTCATTTAGTTTGCTGTAATAGTCGGATGTACAAAATCAGTACAATTTTGAATCGAGTTACTCTCAGATTACATTATGTGAGATTCCTCTGTACATACTTCCAAACCTCAACTGACATTTCACTGATTATTAATCTATAGAGGTTCCTTTCTTTGCAACGCTCGGCCGTGTTAAATTAACCGTTTGAGCGGCCATTAACGGAGAGCGGTATCTGTCGCCGCAGATGCACGGAAGGCCTTGCTTGCTCAATGAATGCAATCACTCTCGATTTGGTTACAGGCAAAGTGCCGTGAAGGAGAGTTGTCTCTTGCAATTTTGAATGAACAGAGATGGACCTCCAAAAAAGAAAAAAAAAAATTCTGCTTTGTGCATTGACAAAGCCGCGGATTGCTTCGTTTGTGGTATAGTAGTAGTCGTTGATTTACTGCCCTTGCACAACAGGTAGCCCGAGGTGGAGTCCTGATTTGATTAAATTGACGCATTGTACCCCGCTCCCCAGGGAAATAAACTCGGTGAGCACTGGCCTGATGCGTTGAGATGGAAAGGTTCACTAGCACCCGTTCAAATGGGGAGAAGAAAAGGTGATGAAAGAAGGCAGAATATGCGGCCTAGTGTTAGATGAGGAAGAAGAGGGGAAGGAGAAGTTGGTATGGTTAGAACATGTTGAAGGATTCAGTTTCTACAACCCCTCTCTCAATGTAGTGGAGTTCACTGGAGAGGATGTGTTGTTTGTGTGCCTAAGGACCACAAGTAGCTTGCTTTTGGGCCTTGGACAATGACATAATGGTGAAAAAGAAATGCTTTCAACCTTGCTAATTCTGATAAACTGCACCAAAACCATAACATGTTAGACTGATCATTTGGGGTCAATGAGGCAATAGTGGAGTTATGAAAAGGCATGTTTCAATTGTCGCTAAACTAAATCATTTTCAAGGGAAGATGAAGTGGTTAGTGATTACTGGTTGTCCTACTCCAGGCAGTAGGTGCTTGTTTTGAAAAAAACAGTAAGGGTCTCAAAGTGTTTTCAACATGGACCATCAGCTCTTTGCTGGTTAGGCTTAGAGCCATGTTATTCTGACCTATGAGGGGAACTTAAGACTGGGATTACAGTCTCAAAATCTAATGCAAGCAGAGTTTATATAATGAATTGAATATTTTGAGGAGAGATGCTTCTTTTGGTGTTGGTTCCTAAGGGTAGATAGAGCCACAGTGGACACACCATCTGAGAGATTAAATTATTTAGTATCCAGAAATGGATTGTACTACTGTATGTGTAAGAAAAAATCAACTGAGTTTTCACAAAACTAAAAAATATCTAACAAGAATGTTTGTAGATTAATGGTGTACAACAGCTATGGGGAGTGGAGATAGCGAGGTGACCCTAGAATCAGTGGGGTAGCTAGGATTTTACTAGTGGGGGAGGGATCAGCATCTCATGGGGGGACCAACAATTTTACCTCGCTCTGTATCAATTGACATGAACTAGCTTTCCTGGTGGGGAACCTGAGGGCCCCAGAAATCTGTGGGAACCCCCTTCCCCCAGGCCACCCTGTGGCTACGTCACTGCCTAGAATGAGGGTTCTTGTAGATTTATAGTCTGTTGAAAAAGGTTTTGGGCAAGTTTAAATACCAGTGATGATACAGTTGATTTAAGTTTAGGGGTAACAGTACTAAAAGTACCTATCCTGGTAGCCTATTAAGTTAAAAATATAATGATCTTGCATTAACCTTGTTTCACCTTTGACCTCTCCAGGCAACATGAATAATATGTATGAATATGTCCCTCACTTGGTACCATATTTTTATCCCCTTATCCCTTTCCATGCCCAATGGTGGACCCTCCTTGGCACTCTCTCTCCGTCCCTGGACCAATGGCCGATATCCCGCCTCACCCACTCTTCTTCCACGCCTGGCCCGCCACGACGCCTCCGCCATATCGATGTCTCAACGGGGACACCGCCCTGACCCACCACCTCCGTCCTGCCCGACCCGAAACCTGGCCCGGACCCACCCATTCCACAGTACACTGCTGGCATCACAGTTCCCGATTGTTATGGTCCTGAGCGGTATGTTCCACGGCCCACGCCCTGATGAGCACTCGGCCCATTATCAATAATAATAATCACCACTTTATTGCATAAACTTCAACAAAATCATACTTAATTTTTTTAAATTTTGTTTGCAAACATTTGTGTTTTTGGGGGTAGCATTTTGCACTACAAGTTTTGGCATTGAAAAGTACCTGTGTACATGAGCTTTGTTCAAAAGCAGTCAATGGGAGTCCTAACCCATTCAATCTAAAACATTCAATCTAAAACTTTTTTATGTTAAGATATATTTGGAAACTGCATTTAGTGCATACATGATTCAAGTCCATTGCTCCACATACAAACTTTTCATCGCATACTCAAAAGCTTTTATTTTGTGCTGTATTCATATCATTTACGCACTGAGCCCATGCATTCTCTTCAGTGGGACCTACTGTATAATTTAAACAAAACAATGAACCACATGAAGTGAAATCAGGGCAAGTTACAGGTTTGTATGGTTTAATTTCTCTTTGCATTCTTTCATTTTCTCTAGTAAATTATGGTTCTGGCTAACCACCACCACTAGCTAGCATGTGCCTCCATCTATTGCCATAGGGTTTAGGACATAATGCTATGTGTAAACCGGTGTCTGTTGGCTCCCTGCATAAATCACCAGTGATCTAGGTTAACAGAAAATGAGTTGGTTGAGCCTAATTGATATAAAACACACTATTACTGCTTTGGGATGAAAAAGTTGGGCCAATTTTAGAATTAGGATAATATTTCATGTTTCGCTCCAAATCCTGTTCATTTCTTCTTGCATTCAACAACTGCACAACAAAGAGTTCTTTGATATCGGAAGCACAGTTATACTATTTGTGTTTGACATTTTGATTCTGATTTTTCTCATGTAGGCTAAATAACATGTCAGAAAGAATCTGGATGCTGTCAAGTGTAAATGTCACACTTTATGCACTTTGAGATCGGAAGTCTATGACAGTCATTGTCATTGTTGTATGAAAGTACGATCGACTGTGATCATTTAGGATTATTTAATGAAGAGAGGTTTGTCTGTGCAATAAAATATAAATAGAACACATTTTGCTGGTCAACCAGCAATCTAAAGCAGTGGTTCTTAATGTGTTTTGTCCCCGTTCCAATCAGCTACCCTAGGCATTCCCCCCCCCCTAACGCCTCAAATAACCATTGTTATATTCCGCCAACATTCGCTATGAGCACTGGTGAATGGGAGTGACACTCTCATCTGACTCATCATATAGCTGTACAGCTCCCTCTACCGGGTTCTGAAACTTGACCAGGTAGTAATCTGCGGCAGGTCCGGACCTACATATTGTTAAGGAGAGACAACAAGTTTCTCCCTGAAAACCTAAAAGTTTTCCGAAAAGGAAGTCCCCGGTTAAGAACCACTGACCTAGATAGAGCATCTCCTAACTTGATGGGTAGGCAGCCCATAGAGCCGGTTTATACCTAGTATGTTCTGTTGCAGACTGATACTTTCCCTGCTAAATTGAACAGTGGGAAAATATTGGGCAAGAATGCTCTAATAGTCGGTAGAACCTTCTTGGATATTGTGGGTTCGTTGCTCGGTTCGGGACAAGTTAATATATCAGTGTTGTTAGTGGTGTTTATATGGGTTACCCCGTCCGTACCCACCTGTCACGCCCCAAACTGCATCCGAGTTAAAAAATAAATAACTAAAAATACTGTGCCCGGCAGCATGAGCTTTGATCCATGAAAACTTAAAAGTCAGTGGGAGCATTCTCAAAAAGTGAGGGGGCATGAGCCCCCTGTCCCCCTCAATTCAACGCCCATGCCTGGTAGGGCCCGGAACATGCAAAAACATGCCAGGGACCTCCGATTAATGCCCAATGCTTATGCACTATGGTACCTGATGATTGGACAGTCGGGTACCCGACGGGTATGGACAGTCGGGTACCCAGAAACTGCTTCAACCGAGGATAATTTACTGTTTTATACAGATGAACATTATTGGCATTTTTTCGAATGATATAAAAAATGCTAAAATGAACACGATGTGCCATTTTAGCCCAAATATTGATATATAATCCACAATTTGTAGGAATCATTTAATAGGGTAAGGGAAGAGTTGCAGTAGGCATTTGAAATGAGTTTCAAAAGGCACACTTGAAAGTAATTTTAATTCCTTATTCCAGATGTACTGGGAAATGTTGGTTTTGAGGAAGAAATAACTGTTGCAGTTGATGGAAAGGTATTTGTGTCAGTTTCGCGTACAGTGGCACAAACGGTTGTACCCATAGTGTGCTGAATATGCCCATGACAGGCTATTTATAGGAGTACAATGCCTAACGCTAGGCTACAGCTAGCTGGCCAGGGCCCATTCACTAATGAACCCTATACAGTACAATGCATAGCCTACATACAGTACAGTATGTGTTCGCAGAATTACTGGCAGGTCTCGGAAGAAAAAAAAGTTGGAAAATTCTATTGAACTCTAGATTTATAACTTCAATTTTCTCAATGAAGGAGATGAATCATGGCATGGGTGAGGCATAGAAGTTCATCATTTTTCAACATCGACCTATTTCCGCCTTTTGTTGGAAGTGGATTCTGACAAGTGTAACTTTTCTTCGGCCAAACGCCTACAGAGACATCAATATCAGAAGCAACATTTAAACATTTCTGTTTGCAATCTCAATAAATCATCATCTTCTTTTGCTAATTATATGCTGCATGCTGAAACCACTATTCAGTTCCACACTTTACACTGGAAATGCTTTGCAAATTGCTAGAATTGTTAAAATGGTCACATCATAAGTAAGAACAAGATTTGGCAAAATTAGCCGGTAATTTTGGTTTTGAAATCATTTCCTTGATAATGTCTTTGACAATTAGGAATGAATGTTGTTGGTTAATATTAGTTAAACGATTTGTGTTCTCAAAGGTTATTACTTTAAATGGTGATAATCGATGTTGGGATGTGGCTCTAATTGGAAAAGGTACTGACTGCTAAATTTTCAGAGGCATTGCCAATTAGAAAAGGTCATTATGATGAGAACTGGGGTGAAAATTTGGCAGGTCGACACATTGTAATAATATATAATAGTGATATAAATAATTATTCTAATAATTTAGTCAGGTAGTTATGGAAGAATCAAGCATGCAACATTAATGCACTCGACAGTTAGTAAAAATGGGAAAAGACTTACAAAACTTGTTAAATTTTCAAGCGAGTTCAATGACCTAGGACTGATTGCGAGTTTCAAGTTATCAGATAAAATATTTGCAAATGAAATGCACAAAGATATATTGTATGATGTTGAACACTGATAATACAAACCTGATGTATAGGTTGTACAGGTTTTAGCCTACTTCTGTGACCATTTTGCTTGATCTAGCAGTTTATTTCCACCATACAGGGATCATTTGGATTGGGGGTTGGTCATTATATAACAGCATGTATCGAGTACTTAAAGTTCTGTCTGTCCGAGTTTGAAACAAAATTATATCTGGCAAAAATCTGACCCATAAATCAAAAATTTGTTACTGCCTACACCTATCTGGTGTCAAATGCTAATGATACTTTTGTTAACAAAAGCATATAAACATTCCTTGATATTTTCTGGAGATGAATGAATACATGGAGAATTGAATTCTTGAATTTGATAGTAAAAAGTAATATTTATTTAATAATTTGAACCTTATTGTAGAAAACAATACGGAGCGCTTTGTGGGCAAAAACAAGTTAGTTTTTTCTGGTCATGTTTTGTAACTTGAAAAGCAAAGATGTTTTCTTTTCTATCCATGTTATGTAACTAGGATGAAACAATGCATCATTGGCATGTCATTGCCATGGTACCAAACATTCACTCTTAATAACCAACACT